>JAUCMU010000026.1:20401460-20430018 GCA_032275025.1 Enteromius treurensis | reverse complement strand
GGATAAGAATGTATTGGGAGAAAACTTATTAACATAAAAATATTTTTTGAAATATAACCTTGCCAATTTATGTTTTGGCCTTTTTTTAATATATTGAAAAAAGAAAGTAAAAGTATTTTTCCATTGTTTGTTCATGTTACTGAACTAATGTTAACAGCAAAACCTTAACAATTTTATATTATGTTCCAAAGAAAAGCTAATGTCTGTTTTTTTTGTGTTCACTTTTTTCGTTTTTGCTCCTTTCTGACCATCCAATCAGTTGTCATATTTGTTTAGACGTAAAACGGGTTGTGAATGTGTTTTCATGTCGACTTTAAGCGTGTTTACATGCTCCTGATCGCTGCAGACATCCACAGCCTCGTTCCTGTCGCTTTCTTCAAGGAAAATGTGCAGGAATCGTAACATCTTTGAATGTACGAACTGTAACAGTTTACATGTATTTTGCTAATGTGAAATGAACACAGAATCCCAGTATTTTTCTGGCTGTAGAGGAGCAGTTGTGAGAAATGAGGTAAAACTGTCATATCCTATAAAACCTCAGCCAATTGGCTGCGACCTCCTGCGGCTCGACCAATCACTAGCCGCGTATCTGCCACGTAACCCGGGGACTTTTGTATCACTGAAGCTGTTTCCATATTATGTAACATGAAAAATAAAGAAATGTGAAATGACATCTTCCTTCTGTTTGTATTTACTGATGGACAAAGTCTTCAGTTGCCATGGTGATGCCAACATGAAAGAAATTTTATAATAATAATATGATAATGAAGTCAGAAATTATGTGATTAATCTTACATTTTTGTAAGATACATAACATGAACATTATTTGATTTTATAATAGTAACTTCCTTTGGGTATAAGCAAATCTATTTTTAGGCTAAATGTGTTTTATTTCTCGATGTATAGTTTTCATGAGATTCATCCACATGTTCCATATAGAATTCACTTCGAATACAAGTGTTAAATGGATAAAAGTCATAATTATAAATTAAATTACATAATTTCACTAAATTGTTAGTAGTCCTAAAAATAAGATTAAATTTCTTTAAGCTAAGTTCCTGTGTCTTATTCAAATTTAATTTAATTTAAAACATTTTTAAATTGTGCATTTGTGCATTTAATGCAACACATAGCTACATAAGAAATATTTACATAGTTTAAAAAAATTATTTGACTAAATGTGAAAAATTAAATAATTTTTTTTAAAGTAAATTCTTAGTAGTCCTAAAAAAAAATTACAATTTCCTCCAGCTATTATATCAAGTTTTATCTCTTTATTTTCCCGATTTCACCCAAATGATTATTTTTTCTTTTCTAAAAAGAAAATATTTTATCAATATAATTAATACAAATTATAGAATATTTTCAAACATACAATATTGCATTTTTAAGTAGACATTATAACCTACGTCATCTTTCTGATTTAACATAATTGTGATGAGTCATTTCCGTTGTAATTTCATGGACACACCTTGAAGGCAATAAATCAAATGTGTTATCATAATCCTCAAACATACCACCACCTGATCTGACAGACCACACACACACCCATGGTCCAGAGCTCAGGTGCTGTGAATGAATGAATGAATCAAGAAGATGGGTAATGTGTGTGTTTGTGTGCGTGTGTGTGCGCAACTGGTATTTATCATGTTATGGAGACCAATTGTCCCCACAAAGATAGGTGTGTGTGAGCTCTCAGTCAGAATGCAGGTCACAGGCCCTGCATGAATCATGTCAACAGCTGCTTACATAAGACCACCACAAGCACATCTGGCCGCCGGTCACAGTGTGTGTGTGTGTGTCTGCTGCTCACTTCAGTCTGTGTGAATGTCTGATGCTGTTTTCATGTTTCAAGCAAATAAAACAGATGTATAACATTTGATAGTGTTTTCAAATTAAATTATTTTAGCATAGCTGATAATTGACTAATTTCTTATAATTATATATTCTATTAAAAATGTTTTGCAGAAGAAACACTAAAACAAAACCCAAGTCATAAGTGAAAGAACATTTTAGAGACTTTTCTCATGTTCATTAAAGGAACTTGACTGGGTTAATCGAAGCACACAATAAACACATTCAGCAGCACACGCTACACAATAAACCTATCAGATCTGAGGCAAGAATGCAGAATATTGAGAATGTGAAGGAGTGTATGCTTTGGTTTGTTGGTATGTGTGTTGGCACGAGGAAATGAAAGTTTAACATTGACCAGATGGTAGAGAATGCGAGCAAAAAAAGGTTTAATAAAATAAATAATATAATAAAACGAATGTTTTGTAGTATAAGCTTTTATGTTTTAAGAGACTGTCGATCATAATGTTTATTGAAGTCAAAAGCATCAGTTTAGAGAAATGAGACAACACTTCATCAGAGAAAAGATCCTGACTGCACTAAAATGAACTGTAAGAATCTATAGTTTGCCTTGACCCAGATTCCACTCCACATTATGTGTTTGATCATGCTCATCTACCAAAAATACTTAATTATTATAGAGAAGGGATAAGTCAACAATTAAGTTGTTTGAAGACCATTTGGGATGGTCACATATTGAGCAAATGGTCACCCATTGTTGCATGGAAGCAGGTGTGGGACAGTGAGAACCATCTCAGACATATGGCGGTTTTCCACTGCATAATACGGTACGGTTCAGACCCGCTAGATTTAAATCAGTACTGCCAGCGAAGGATTGGACGCAACTGTTTTGTTTGAAAAAAAACACACTTTTTTGTATTAACCAAAAATGGCTGTTTCATGGTCTCTCGAGGAAGTACAGACGTTCCTCTCGTTGATAGCCGAGGAGCGGATCCAGCGAGAGCTTGATAGGGCGACGCGGAATGAAAAATACTCCATTGTTGTGTGTTTGTTTGTGGCGCGTTTACGATGATGTCACGGCAGTAGAGGCAGCGCAACTATGACGACACGTGAATAATCCCGCCCACTCTAAAGCGGTCCTAAACTGCATTGGAGACGCAAACCGTGCTGTAACGAGCCGTGCCGAGGCGAGTCGTACCACGCAGTGGAAAAGCGCCATTACTAACCATGTGTATGTACTGTATTAGATTGCAGCTGTGTATACATTTTTCATATACAGATATAAATTTAATAGAGTATGATGCATCTAATATTTATATGCACACTGTCATTCATTCAAAACTTAGGGTTTGGTAAGATTTTTTATTTTTTTGGTAAAGTTTCTCATGCTCACCAAAGTTGCATTTATTTAATCAAATTAAATTAGTGCAAAACAGCAATATTGCGAACTATTATTATTATTATTTGAAACAACAATTTTCTAGTTTTAGACATTTTAAAATGTCATTTATTCCTTTGATGGGAAACTAGTTTTTAGCAGCCATTACTCCAGTCTTCAGTGTTCCTTCAAAACTACATACTGACTATCAGACGCTTTGCAGGTATATGTCAACTTATTCTACTAACCTGACAGTTACTAGACCTTTAGTTACAAACTTACTTAGTAGAATGTCTAAATGGGCTATCGAAATAAAGTGTTACCAAATATTCAGAATAGTTTAAATTAAATAATGTAAACATATTTCCTTTGATTTAGGTCCATTTAATGCATCCTTGCTAAATAAATACTGACCCCAAACTTTTAACGCTGGGATAAATGGCAATTCTGGATTTCTTAGATCCATATTCATCAACATCATATTCGCACATGTTTTAGATCACTTTATGAGTGGGTAAGACCTAGACGTAAGCTAGTAAAAGCTTAATCTTGGATCAAAATGGTGATGATAGTAAAGACATGCTGTGTGTTTGTGTTGATGTATCTTGTGGTTTATGGAATCCGCGATGTTGCGCCAATGTTTTTTTAATCTGTGTTATTGTCTTCAGTTCGACGAGGAGTTCAGCGCACGGCAGGAGGCGAAGGCCGAACTGCAGAAGCAGGAGGAGAAAATCAAAGACCTAGAGTCTCAGATCAACACCCTTCAGGCCCAGGTAACAACACTTGCACCATTATTCACTGTACCAACTATGCTCTCTCTCACCACCACTTTAGGTTCACGAGCAGTCCCACAGGTGTGACCATTCAGCTGCTCTGTGCTCTCTACCCAAGGGTATCAAGCACAGGTTAACACTAATGGAAGCTACCGCTGATGCCGTGCCCCATGCGTTGACCTTTTAACATGCATAGTTTACCCTTCCATTGGCACTGATTATACCACAGGACCGATCTGTGCTTTGTTGTAGTCTCAGAGCCTTCAAATCCACTGAGGCTTCTCTTATCTTCTCTCATGAGAGCTTTGTAGTTCACGTTCCCTTAGAAGAGCCCTTTATCCTACAGCTCCGTGAAGCATCACGCCTACTTTTTCCGGTTTCCAGACCGCCCCAGTTATTCTCCAATGGCTATTAGACTACCAGGCATTAAATTATTTGTCTCCATCATAAAACCTACTTGACACCCAGAGCCTCAGCTCATCAAATGCCCTGAAAATGAGCCATACAAGCACATTAGGATCACTAGTACTTATTGTCTGTGTTGAGGTCAGATGAAGCAGTTTTTCTCTGTCTGCCTCAAATGGTAATGCAACTTCTAATGTGGCGGCGAACGGAGAGACTCTGCTAATTTGGTCAAATTGAAACCTTTTTATCTTTTATCGTGAATGCAGTGGCGCTCTAAGTGGGTATTTTAAGACTTGGGGGATTGTATGATTTAATAAAGGGCCAATCTCCCCCTCAAACTGTTGGATTTGATTTTTCTCAATTGCTCCATCGCAGCCTGTTCCTAGCTATTGTATCAACGCTTTGAGGGATTGCGTTACTTCTTTGGCTCTCACATCATCGTTCCTGTCAAGAAAAACCCTTAGTCCTTCTCCCGCAAAATGACTGCTATTTCCTACCAAACCCAATTTGAAACATTTTAGGTTTTAGTGCTGCCTTGGGACAAAAGAAGTAGCTTGCTTGCTAGCTTATGGAGTTTAATAGGAGGGGAAAAAAATAAAAATATCACCATTTGTGAAGCGCCATCCACGGCGTAAATAGTTTTCCTGAAACCAAATATATTGCGGTCGGAAAAGCCAGCACTTTGTCTTTCTGTTTACTTACCTATCAGCATTTCCAAGCCCTATTGCCCCCAGCTTCTCCCAACAAGAGCCTCCCTGCCTTCAATTCGAGATGAGTTGCTGTCATTAAGGATCCTGGCAGCTCGGACCACCATTCATTCTCATAGATTTACCAAATGGGCACATTAGTGGAGGCGGAGCTAGAATGGGTTCCTCCCAGTGCAAAGCAGAGCTTCTCAGAGCCCGACACTTCATTTGTGTGCAGTCCTCACCCCTGCACTTCATCTGCCCCTAAGAGCCGAATCACGGCACGTTACCCACTCTGCCTCCCTCCTTTCCTCCATCTGCCTCGTCCATCACTTTCTCAACTCCTACACATATTCATGAGCCCAGGCCTCTCTGCGCTCTGCTCCTCATCAGTCACCATCATCCCTCCTTTACTACACTCATTCATGCCAAGCCATATTGCGCGCACCCAATGTGTCCCTCCTCACGGACACCTCAACCCCGTTAATGACTGCTCACCTGCTCTCTCCTACTTGGCTTTCCTGGACCACAGTGTCATTCGGCTGTTGTTTTTCCCTGGGTGTTCTTCAGTCTTACCCCAAGGTGATCTCCTTCTCTTTGAAGCTCAGTCATCTCCAGCACATTAACAGGTAGAGGAGCGAAGCGGAGCCCTGGAGACACATACTCTTTCCAAACGCGCACTCTGAAGGCACGTTCAAAGCTTTGGCTCCAGAACATTCTCGCATCCAACAGACTGGTGCTTCTGGTAGAGAACATATAAAATGCGCTTGCTAAAGAAGCACAAAGATATTAGCATGAGAGTCTTGCACATATCCCGTGGGTGGTTTGGCACATCTGAAAGGGATATAAACTCATAGGTTGTCATGCGCAAAGCTGACAAATTGTACCCTTTATTAGACAGCCGGTGTAAAACTCTTCTCCCACTACAGTTTCACAATGTTGTCAGGTTGTGGGTGCACAACTCATCACCGTGAAAACTGACTACGCTCACCCACACTTGAACCCATTGCTGACTTGTTGTTCTTTAGTTGTCTGGTACAGATGGGAAGTAGAACTTTGAAATGCGTAATACTGTAAAAACGGTCATTTAAATTAATTCTAATAATTTTCATTAGATGTCATAATAACAAAAGCATCAAGCTCTCTAAAATAAGCCTCGCTAGGTTGCATTATGAAGAGTTTTGAGCTCACAAGTATGACTGTCAGACATTTGCACATTATTTTGTACCATTAGGGTGACCAAGGTTTAAGGACAACAAAGAGATGAAAGCAAAGGCATGCTTATCGACAGATTTGCCTTTAACACATAATTGAAGATAGACATTATTCAGAGGAACCAATACAACTGCTCATGCAAAATTAATAGCCGGATGAATTCTGTGGTACAGAAAATTTTGGACAGGCTGAATGTGAAATGGGAAGAATAAAATAATAAAAGAGCTTTGCACTTTTCTTTCATGTGTTTTTAAGAGTTAATGAGAGTGCATGCATTATTAGGCCTCCTGCTCAGTTGTTCTGCCTAGCCCAGTTTAAAATAAGCATGCAACCATATTCTCTCTTTTCATTTTGCTCTGGATTGATATTTCCCCTGCTTGATTTGACTGCAGTCAGTAATTGCGTCATATTAAAGGCCACAAAGTGCAACATGTATCTTCAGGGTTCCTCGTCAATTTTCTCTTGGACATTCAACAGGAAGGGAATAGTGTCAAAGCTGTGGAATCGAACGGTAGCTTGATAGCTTAAAAATTCAGAACTCAAGTGATACGGAGGGTGAAATGTTTTGCAGCACCTGATATGTTTTAGAAAGCTCTGCAGTCAGCTGTCTTTACCAACATGGGACTCGTAACATTATGGTGCAGTGCAGGGCTGGACCTGCGTTATATTGCCACTACCGGGATGGATTTGGCAAGGAGTCTGGCAGTAATGATGCCGATAAGACAGCACTTCGCTTGAATCATAGGGCTGGTTGCCCTGTGCCGTTACCATGCTTAGTGTCAGGGGACACAGCTCAGCCATTCACCTTTACAGGCTGATTCATTTGAGATGCAGTGCATGTGTGCCATCTCTCTCTCTTTCCCTCTCTTTGAGGAAACAATCTCAAGGAATATGAAGATGCTGCTGTTCTTCTTGACGATGTTGAATGTGTTGGCTGCTGTTCTGCCCTTCATATCGTCAAAAATAAATACAGCTAAAAAAACAAAAGTAACAAAGCTTACTAAACACTACAAGCAAGACAGCATTTCAAATGTGATCAAAGTTTTCCACTGTCTCCACCATGAAGGTATCCATCTTCTTTTCATTACATGTCTTTAATATTTGATTCCGCCCTACGTGCAGTATGGGGAAGCTGTACCATATAAGTGTATTTTAGAGGCAGTAGAGTGTGTTTCCTCTGAATGAAAGAGGCTGTTAAGATGTTATTTTCCCCCTTTTCTTTTTTCTTTAAAAAAAAAAAAAATGCTGCTTATGGCAAGTTCAAAGCAGGAGCAAAGCATCACTGAATCTAAGTGCTTGAGCTAAATTCACTGAGCACATCATAAAGCAGTGAAATGATGGGAAGGACTTCCAAAAGGAACTCTAAAAGATGCACAACAGCCAATTTACTGCATTTCCTACTCTTGTGTCTCGAACTTTCCTTTGAAATGGACACTGTTGGAACGGAAGAGTATTTTAGAGAGTATTACAATGCATGCATAAGTTTCCCCCTAGGCCTAAACAACCACACATTACGTTCATGTGTGTACTTTCCTCCCGGGCGTAAACAAGGCTGATTACGTCAAATACGTTAAAGAGCGCGTATGCGACACATTGAGATATTCTCTAAAATGTCATTGGACATATAACATTTGTTTTCTTTGTGCACAAAAAGATATTTTCCTAGCGTCACAGAACTAAAGTTGAACCACTGATGTCACATTGACTGTTTTACAGATTTTTTTGCTACGTTTCTGGATCTGGGATCATTTCAGTTGTATTGCTGTCTATGGCGGGTCAGATTTCTCTCTGATTTCATCAAAATTATGTTTCCAAAGATTAACAGAGGTCTTATAGGTTTGGAACGACTAAGTTATTAATGACAGCATTTTTATTTTGGAGTGAACTAACCCTTTAAGCACTTTTAACTCTTTAATAAAGACTTCATCTCTGTGGACAAAATAATTTTGCAACGGAGTCAGCTGAAAAAAGCGAGTGGCACTGATGCGCTCAATTGTGTTCGGAACTGAAACAGTGTGAGGGTGTTTAATGATGTTCTTAATTTATGAATTCACTTCTGGAAAGCTCACAACAACCGCTAATGAAACCCTGTATTACTTCATTAGTAGGCAAACAGTGTTTTGACAATGTTCAAGTAGGCTGCTTGCATCCAATTTCTTGCTGTCCCCAGGTTTTATTGCCATGTGACCTTCAATAAAGTAGGCAGTCTGCATTTGCTTTATTCTCCTCTTCCAGCTATGCAGTCTCTCTTTGCCTTACCATTGCTCTGTCTGTCTGTGTGTCTGTCTGTCTGACCCTCACCTGTCCAGTTGACTAGTGAGAGAGACAAGCTAAGAGAGGCAGAGAAAAGACTCAGCGAAAGAAAGAGCAAGGTGGGTGTTCTCCCAACCCTTTCCTCCGCCTTCCCAGCATGCTCAATGCAGCCACCCGCCAACATCTTTGAAAATCAGCATTTTATTTTATACTTTCTAACAGGCTGATCAAAGCTGTTACCTCTCACTGATCAGCCAAGGCTTTGATTTTCTGTATTGTCTCAAGACTCTCAACAGATGCTGTGCAATCAAATGCATGCTACACGATTAGGTCATAATCTTTACCACATATCCAGCATATAAACCGCTTGTGATGCTGAATCTCACCAAACACAATCTCTATACTGTGAATACTTCCAGTTCTTAGCAGCTTGAAAGTATAAGAAGCAAGCAGTTCCCTTATTTTTTAGGTTGCTAGCATCAGTCCCTTCCATATGAGCTACAGGAACGAGATGGAACTGGCTCTGGGAGCCAGCTGGAAGGCAAAATGAAACCCCATCTTTCCATTTAACTAGAGTATTGTAACCCTCAGTAGTAACCAAATCTAATTGAATTTGCCTCTTGCTCATCACAGATGAGATTGGGATGGTTTAATTGTGTGTTAGCCCTAGTTAATTACCCAAACTGTGACTGTTTCTACTCAGAGTGCCCTCCCACCCGCAGAGAGTGTAAATGGATGTTTGTCTCCTTGATATTGTCCTGTCCATATATAACAGATAACTTTAGACATGCTGACTGCTAATTAGTGCCACTGAATGGTATGGGAGCCGGCCAGCAAATTCAGGTCAGTGGCCAGCTTAGACCTTTATCAAACCAGACTTTTGGGTTGTACATTGCTTTTTAAGCAAGATAAGAAGCCAAAATGAAAGCGGAGGGGGAAAGGAGTCCTAAATGAAACATTTTCCTGTGTAAAATGGGTTTTGGTTGTAAAATTGGTCTAAATGATGGATATTGTTTAAAGAGAATAAGGGGAATGGCTAGGGAAAATTGTGTGCCGGAGGCTGATTAGCATTCCAGAACCGTGGCTGGAGGGTCTGCAGCGCACCACAAGCTGCCACAGAGGGCCAAAGCGATGCGGAAATGACGGTGCTCTAATTTAGCAGCTAATTTGCTTGCCATTCTCTTGTATTAAGCTTAAAAGAGAAAATGGGTCACAACGGGCCAGAGATTGACAGACGCGTAATCATGGGACAGGGTACTCGTCAAGGGACCCCAGCTTCCTGCATGATGCTCCTACACCTTTTTAATTTCCCCTCTAATAAACAATCCACTGCCTGCATTGTGTAATCAAACACTCAGTAATGCATATAAAAATGTGGCTTGACGGATATCATTCTCCTAATCAACTGAACTGAGGCTGGAGCACAGAGAGGGGAATTGCTTTAGAAAATGAGAAACTTTTTCACTAAGCAGTGATGAGAATGAGGCACAAAGTAAGTTTCGAGATGAAGAAGGAGGGAGAAAAGGGGAGAGAAAAATGGTTTGTTATCATCCAAAGGTCAGGTCATATCTGGACTATTGGGACTTCTAATTGAAGCATTTGCATATCATTTGTTGCTAAAGAGACTTGGCCACCCTTTGTCAATGATTCAAAATACCTGTTTATTCTGTCGCGAGCAGAGCAAGGCTGATTTGTCAGGACATTTACCACCTTCTGTCTTATCAGTAACTGGATGAATTGAGCCCCGACTCTTTCATAATGGCTTCTCCTCCTGGAGACCATCTTGTGAACTTCAGTTATCTTTAGTTGCCAGGAAAGTAAGGATGAAAAATATAGAATAAGAAACAGGTATTTGGCTAAAAACCCTGTGGATTGTTGCTCAAGGTTAAGAATCTAAAGGATGGAGCAGAGAGGTCGACTGCCTGCCGCCACCAGTTGCATGAGCGTTCAAGCCCGATTACTCTTCTCATTACTGCTAAAGGTTCAGGTGGCTGCATCCTATTCATAGGCTCAATCTATTAGCAAATTACAGAGGCAATTTACATGTTAATCAAGTCTAATGGTTTACTCTCATCTGTTATGCTTTATGATTAAACGAGATGAATCAGTCTACATAAAGCGCTTTCCATATTTCATCCGCAAACAAATATCGATACTGTCATCTTGTCATTCGGTGTAATCACAGTTAAGTATGTTCCATACGGAACGAATGAACACTTATGTCATTATGTCTTAAAAAACAATAACAGATGATCATCATAAACTTCACCATGTTTGTTTCTTTTGAGTTATGCCCTCAGTGTCAGTCGCTTTTTCATTCTTCGTTGCTAATCTGAAACTGAAATGGCTTTTAAATTGTGTGTGTGTGTGTGTGTGTGTGTGTGTGTCACGCTTACAGGAATCCTACGAGGCCCATAGAAATTGGTTATACTATGCTGCTGCATAATGCCGGATGCTACCTAGAGTTAAGCTTAATGTCAATTTTCTATATCGCATTGTTTTGTTTTCTGATTACTCAACATTTCCTGCAACAGGGTCCAAAATGAACTCTTTCCTGACCTAAAACAAACTGTGGGTTATTGTTATTCTAAAGTTATTTAGTTAGTTATTTAATATTTTAAATTTAAATGTAAAATATTAAGTACTACTACTACTAATAATAACTTAATTATATAATAGTAGTAACAATAATACTTTAATTATTATTATTATTAGTAGTATTATTATATTATAAGACAAACACCTATTGGATTGATTGATCTTTTTGTCTTAGATTCCACATTTGTGTTGGCACATGAAGTTAGATACAGTATGAAATAAAACACAGTTTTTAAAACATTAAAATAAAGATATTAAATAATTGAATGCATACATTCTTTAGTAGAGCTTTTTAATTTTCTTACATTTTATTTGCTTGCCTAATTCAGTTTCCACACACTAGGCTACTTTTGGAACCTATGTTACAGGATAAAAAAACCCCCCAAAAAAACATCCAGCCTTCACCCAGATAACCGTTCAATCACATACAAATGTAGACTTGCACACATACTTTACCACTCGTGCAACACTTGTCAAATTGCTCCACTGAGAGCCCCAACACTTGACAGGTGTGTACATTCCAGAAGAGTCTACCAGTCACATTGACTGACCTGCCATTTATTTATTTACATATTCAATGTGACTACTTGCCCCTTAGGAATTGCCATGTCCCAGTTTCCCCAGTGAGAGGATCAGGCGGTGGGCTCAGGCTCCTTTGAGCGCTGGCCCCTACTTGGCTCTCAGGAGGCGGTGCTCTGCGCGCTAGACAGGCAGATGCTCAGTGCTGCTGAGGGAACCGGTGCCCGGAGGGAAGGCCACAGCGGCCCCAAGTCATCCATCTGCTTTTATCAACTCTTATTTAATGCATGCGAGCAGCCCCTCCACCCCTATCTCTCCTCCTCTCTCTTGCTTTCTTGATTTTTAGACTTGTTTTAATGCACTCTTCTAAAATTGAAAAGTCAGCTGCTGTAAACACTCTGTTTTTTTTCCTCCACTCTCCTTTGCCCTTGTCTCACCCGCTAGTTTTGATGGAATAAAACATGTAACGGTGATAAAAGCATGGGCCTTCGGGTGTAGAAGCTGAACGGGAGTGGTTGAGGTGAATGTTTGGCTCACAGTGGTCTCTTAGGATGCCCTTTTCTTGTCTCTGATTCCTGTTAATCCCTTCACAGGTTGCGGCGGGACCCGGAGCAGCCGGGGCTGTTCCTCCACCACCAGGGGGACTTGCACCGCCGCCACCGCCACCACCACCTCCTCCACCACCACCAAGTGGAGTCATTCCACCTCCTCCACCTCCTCCTTGTCCTGCATCTTTGGGACCTCCACCTCCTCCACCTCCACCCGGCGGCGGACCTCCACCACCTCCTCCACCTCCCGGAGGAGGCCCACCCCCACCTCCTGGTATGGCTTTGGCTCCTCCACTTGTTGTCCAGCTGCCTTATGGACTGGTGCCCAAGAAGACCTACAAACCTGAGAGCGTCATGAAACGGATAAACTGGTCCAAGGTAAGACAGTGAGCATCACTGGAGCTTAAATGGTTTAAAAACACACGTGTTCTGAGAACACCCGAAGGTCAGCAGTACATTGCAAATAGTGGCAGTAATTTAGCATTTCCAGCATGAAAGAGGAAGACGAGAAGAAAGGATGAAAAAGAGTGTGCGGCTTTTTCAGTGGGAGTTGATGGTCCAAAGCCTATGAGTACATGCAGCTTATTAAAAAGAGCGTTGAGCCATGAGACTCACGACTCGCCACTCTGCCTCCCTTTCAAGATATCGGGCCGTAAACTGTTTCATTAGCTCAAGTGCCCTTGCGCACACATTCTGGTCGTAGTTGAATAGATTTTTAATTTTTTTGATTTTTAAATTGAAACAAAACACAAATATATAAAACAATGTTACTTAATCCTCCATCGAATTTAAATACGATTTCTGTGGGCAACCTCTTCACATCATATAGTTTTTCTTTTAACTCTCAATCGTTAATTTACCCATCACCTTGGGGATTTTAACAGTCTGAAAACTGGATTAATTTATTTATGTTTTTTCATGCTTCTCCTTGACCTTGTCTTTAAATTCTTTATGCGTCAGTGCAGAGAGAATGCACTCAGTCCTATAAAAAAAAAAAAAAATATATATATAGAAATAAATAACAGTTTGTACTGTAACCATTTAATTTGCCATCAAAAATGGTGTAAATCTTGACAACTTATGCTCAAAAGTCACAAACCAGGATCCGTTTAGCCCCAAGGGCAACACTTCCTATTTTTGTAGTAATGCTTTTATATTAAGCAGGCAAGTTGATTTTTGAGGGTAGAGAAATTAGCAAATTACAGTTTATATATTTTATCATATGTTTTCCATGTTATATTAAATACTTATTATCTATGGCAAAATAAATGTGTATGGTTACCAAGGCTGCATTTATCTGATACAAAAATGTATTATTGCAATCTAAAATAATAAATATTTTTTTAAATACATTTTAAAATGTAATTCACTTTAAAAAAGGCAAAACTATTTAATTTTAATATTTGCTTGTTTTTATTTTGAACTTGATCGAGCCAAGTGTTATGATTATTATTATTTACAAATTAATAAACACTTCTGGCATCAGCACAGTGACCTTTTCACAATTTGTAATACAGCACTTGACCTAAAACCTATTAAAATATTGAAGATTTTAAATAATAGCACCTTATTTACTGTCTTTGGTACTCTCAGACAGACATGGACAAGGTGATGTCATGTGTGATAATGCTTAGATCTCATAGGTGTCATTATGCTGATGTGACGGTGATTGGTGATGGAGAGAGGATGAAAGTGAGAATGCTAATCAGTTTGATTCTTGCTATTTTAAATCACCCACCGGAGACCCCTCCATTTCTCACAACAGAGGGAGATAACAGTCAGACAGTGAAAGCAGCCGGCAGCAGTGAAGTCGGGAAACACTCCAGCCCCTGCACTCCTCCCGATCTTTCCCTAAAGCATGTAGCGGACTTTCAAATAGCCACATCGGAGATTGTTGCCTGGAGGTGCTGTAATTCTCCAACCGTTAGAACACCCACACAGGGGAGCCACACTCCTTTATGGAAAAGTAAATGATTGCTCGCATCTGCGGCTAAGACCGTTTGGAGCTGCTCACTTTCTGCCCAGAGTTGGGTGTAGCTGCCCAAGGCGAGAGGAAGCTACAGTATTTCTCTCTGCTGCTTGAGCGTGAACAAGGTCACCCTGACTGAGCCTTGTGTTAATTACTCTGTTTGGAGGAGTCACGGTTGTGCCCTTATGAGGCAGCACACTAATGAGACCGTTCGTTTCTCACTCTGTCAGTCTCTCTGCGTTTTCACTATTCCACTTGGACTCAGTGAGATTGTAAATGCGATCTGATGCTGTCCAGTAATGTGAATCATCATCGAGAATACCGTGCAAAATAGGCGCCAGGATCAACAATTAATTGGAACGTAGTTTAACGTCTATCATTACCTTTACCAGACACTTTCACCATGTTAGTACTTATTCATAATTCCCAAAATTTACTAAACATTATAAAGAAATAACTATACCTTGTTTAAATTTAAAAACATTTATGAAATGAGCATTTCATTGGGCTAGGTAAGACTTTCAGACACAGGCAGACCCCTTATAATTCTGTAGTGCAGACAGCCTAAGTGAGAGGGGGTGGCGATGGTACTCAAATCAAATAGTTCTACAATCAATTTACAGATTTATTTATGAAAACACTTCATAGAGTAGGCTTATTGAATAACCATTGAATAACACATCTTTGGACTTCCTGTATTCTTCTCCTGTCATGACGTGCTGTATCATTTTCTTTAAATTATTATTGAGGTTGAGGAAAGATCTCATTTATAACGAAAGAGAATGCAAACTGTTTTTTTTAATCCATAAATCTAGTAACTCCTAGTGATGCTGACGGTCCCCCGGCTATTGTATGAAGATTCTAATTATATCCCACAGATTTCTTCAGAATGGTGATATGTATGTATATGCTGTTGGATATAGTTTTCTTCACGATGGGCTGCAATTATACAGATTACAACAACAATGCACACTGAGATTAAGAAAGAAATGTCTTCTCTGGTGTCATTTCATGCAAAACGTAACCTGTCATTTTCTTTTCTTTTGGGTTTGAATGATGATGCGTTGATTGTAGAGCAAAAGAATAAAGAAAAAAAAAAGATTGATACTTTACACCTTGTGACATCTGTATCGGTCTATCTATCTCTCTGTCTGAAAAAAAAAGAGAAAACGGTGTAGTTTTGCACCACAAAAGTCTTTGCTTGGTCCTGGTACTACTGTGCTTTGGAGACGCTTTACTGAAGATGCTGGCGCGGTAATCTGCGATAGACTGTTTTATGTGTATGGAGAGTAATTTCAGTTTTCTTTCAGCCAACAAGACAACAATAGCTTTAAAGTCTTAGGTTTCAAATTCTAAGCATGCCGACACCTAATTTATTGCATACACACATGTTGGCTTTGACTGTGACGAGTAGCACAGTTGAATTCCCTCATGCTAGTGCTGTAATGAAGCGGAGAGAATGAGGCAGCGATGATGAGGGGGAGGAGGTTACTACATGTAAACCGTAAGGAAGAAAATACATAGTTTAAACTGCCACCTCTCCCTGCTAGTTTAAAATCACTTTGATCCTGATTCTAATCCCACATATAAACAGAAACTCACACAAGGGATGTGCAAATATTTTCTAGAATACGAGCAGCACAGTATAGTTGCAGTATAAGCTTGTCTGGGTAATTAGTAGATTAATCAATTGTGAGGAAGTACTAGTTAGGTCGTCTGATTTGGTATCTTGCGTTTTTTTTTTTAGAGCTTTATTATTTATACAGTATACTGTAAAATGCATTCTAAAAAAATTAAAAAGTCAACACTTATGACATGGAAATACACTTCTGCATACACTACCAATTAAAAGTTTGGGGTCAATAAAAATGCATTCTTTTATTCAGCAAGCATGCATTAAATTGATCAGAAGTGGCATTAAAGTCTGTGTGAACTGGAAAATGCTACTGACTTGAGTACTGTTATGTATATAAAACTGAAACGGAATATTAAATTGAGGGTGGTGTTTCATTTTAGTGCTTCTCCTCTCTAATGGTGTTATGCCGAAGCTGTCAGTCTGATGTTGTTGGTAGTGCTTGTGGATAGTGGCCATTATTTTGAAGCTCCGTAAAACTAATCTATAAAACTAGCCTATACACTTTTGGGGGGTTATCACATGTGCTCTGAAGCAGATCAGTGGGTTTTTGTAACAAAAGTATGTCTAGTATTCAGATTATAATGCAAATAACTGTCTTGCGTTTTTTTTCCTGTGAGAGCGCCGAGTTCCGGCTTCTTGACTGGTTTCTGACTCGACGTATCAATATAATGACTGTTATCCACAAGCATTATCAAGCTCGGAAGAGCAAGGATACATTTAAAAAAAAAAACGTCTGAAAGGCGAAAGTCATATACACCTAGGATGGCTTGGCGGTGTGTAAAATATGCCGCAATTTTCATTTTTGGTGTGAACTATTTCTTTAAACATCTGTTTTTAGCATTGCTATTAAATGTGTATTGGACATATTAGACTGATTTCTGAAAGACCATGTGTCACTAAAGACTTCAGCGATGTATGGATCCTGGAATGCTTGTGTGTATACTGTATGTGTGTGAGCGTGTGCTTAAGTGTGCAGTGGTGCTTGCTTGTTCTATTCCTGCTGGTGTTTGATGGAGTTTTTCTGTGCTTGCAGATAGTGCCTCAGGAGATGGCGGAAAATTGCTTTTGGCTCAAAGTCAAAGAGGAGCAGTTTGAGAACCCGGAAATGTTCAGCCAGCTTTCACTGTCCTTCTCTTCTAAATCCAGAGGTAAGGACAACCTGCTTTGCCTCTCCCCCTAATCACTAAGGCACACGTAGTTTCAGCTTCCCCGATACCCGCTTGTATGCATTCAAACATTGGGAAAGCAATCGTCTCTGTGAAATCTTAATTATCTTCATGAAGCTGTGTCAGTTTCTACCGACTTGCCTTTCCTTTTTTATGCAGTCTCTAGAATCAGATTAAGTAAGCGTTTAGCTCTGTGCCAATTAGCAGAGCTGCAGAGTTGGAAGTGTACTTTACATGTCAGCACAGAGTCAGTTTACAAAGCATCCCTCTTCCTTCACGGGAACCGTACTCTAAGCGGCTGTGGGTTTCGATAGGAGCAGAGGACAGACATGCTTGGTTAGCTTGGCTGCCTTTCCGCTTCACTGAATGCCCCCCGAGAGACAGTGAAGAAGAAAAGAACGAGAGAGAAAGTTACAGTACAGAGAGTTGCACTCTTGTTTTGGCCAGTTTGTTTCTCCGTCTGCTTCCCTTGTTTATTCACACTGCTGGAGAAGGATAAAGTGGATGTTTCCTTCGGCAAGGCAGTAAGTTGAACCTTTGACAGTGAGTGGCCTCTGTAGATTTTAATGCCTGTTTCATAAAGGGGCATTGCAGAGGGCCTGTCAGACATTGAACACAATTGAAGAGTCTGCTGCAGCGGCGGTCAGATGATCAGTCATTGAAGTGAACTGATCTGAGAGCAGATTGACCACGGACTGTGGAGTTAGCCAGCGTTAGCCCACTGGCAGAGCTCCAGATAACTCCTCTTACTCTCCAGCGTCGACATTATATCGGCCTGTTAAACTCCATCCAACACTTCAAGCATAATGTGGTGGTTTAAGACGTGCAGAAGTGTAGTGCATATGACTCTTGAATACAACCGCCGCTGATTACTACTGGAGTTTGCACTTCCTCTTCTGAGACGCTGAGAAAAAACACAGCCTGTTCCTGTGTAGCCAAGCGCCTTTTTTTAGATATAATTGTGTTTAGGTTTCAGTCGTCTACACTTTGTATCGTTTCTTTTCTCTGCAAAGGTGTAGGTTTTATAAGTAAGAGTTGAGGAGTTCCTCAGGGACCTATCTTTGGCTCAGTTCCTATCAATTACGCTTGAAGCGTACCCACTGACTCGACTCTCCCCAGGTCTGTTTCTGAACCCTAACTGAACGTCTTCATGAATGAAATATGCTTTTCTGTGTTTGATAGTTGCATCAGTTCTTTTGAGATGAAGCTTGAATTCTGTGACTCAAGCTTTGAAGTGAGTAAGATGTGATTTGGACCAATTCTGGGAACTTTCACGCAACGAGTAGAACCTCACTGCCTCGTACCACTTTTAATTCAAAGATTATTAACCAATGGTAAACCTCGACGCTTCAAGAGCATGGAAGGGAAGAGGGAGTGATGTTATACCGTTGGTAATCATTCTGACTTTGAACTGTCTGCCATCAGATGAGTGTGCTCCCAAGACTGCATCTCTAAAATATACTTTCGTGGCACCAGTTGTTGTTGGAGGAGGAGGAGGTGGTAGGTGGTGTCTTCACCCTGTCTCCAGCGTTTTTTGAGACTAGGTGCAGCTGGCAGTCTCCAGGGATGAATTACTTTATAAGGCTTCGCAGATGCTCGCTTTTGCCTCGCACTATAAATCCTCATAGCAGAGCTGGCAGAGCAGTCGTTGGTCAAGCTTTGCTTCATTTGTCTGCACAACTGCCGCTTTATGTAGTGGTGAGTGTGGTCCGCTTGAAAGTGCCAGGGAAAAGCACTCTCAACGACTCGCTTACAGCTAAAGCGTTTATCTGGAGACCGCCAAGTAATGAACAATGAGTCGAGGAGGTGTAAATGTGTTCTTGCCCTCTTTAAAGTATACAAAATGGGCCTCTGTTATCTAGTTTTGCACCAGAGTTTTAGTCTTACAGGTGTTTGAGATTTGGTATTGATAGCTGTTCAATTTCACATTCCTCTCTTTCAAAAGATCTGGTGTTAAATAGCTTTTAACAAAACAAGTATATAGTGATCAACTGGGATTTTAGATCTATGTCTTTCAGTAGAGACAGACTCCTACTGTATTGAAAAGTAGGCTTTTTGGAGCTTCTGAGCAATAGGGCCAAACTACAGAAAGCTAAATAAAGCAAGTGTTCTTTGCATAATACAAAGATGAAATTGATATCACTTCTTGCATTATTTATTTATTCATATGAACTGTGTACACATAATGGAATATTCATTGAGTTACCAGAGCAGCATAATAATAATAATAATAATGTATGTGTACACTGGGGATGCCCAAAATCATCAGACTGATATCGGAATCGTCCAGTATGGGCTTTTAAATCTAAAAATCGGCATCTGGCCGATTGAAAAAATAAATATATGCCAATGTGTCTCGCCGATAAGAGGAATACATTATCTCACATGTGCTCAGGGTGCAAGTGATTAGATCAGGCCAACAGTGTGGCTCATTCTTGAAGCAAAGATCTGTCTGAAGGATGATTAGATTGACTGACTGTTTTGGATCGCTGCATTTAATCTGTGAAAGCACATACAGAATGACACACTCGGTGTAAACTTGGTGTTGTTTCCAAGTAAAAGGAAATATATTCATATCGGCATTGGTGTAAGCCAAAATTAATTGAAAAATATCTGCATATCGGCAAAAATCCAATATTGTGCATACCTAGTGTCACAGTACTACTAACATTTATATGAGTCTAACACATTATTTTCGTTATTTAGATTAAATATATTTCAAATGTTTGGTAAGGTGTAAAAACTTTTGTAAAACTATGCAGGTTTCATCTAAAACTTCTCCCATCAGTGTAGAAACACTTGGAACTGCTCTGTCAGACAGGTTTAAATATTTATAACATTTTGAATCCAGAAAAGCTCAAAGGCAGACCACTTTTTCAGCTTGTCTTCAGGATATCAAACATCCAAATGGTCACAGGCTTTGAAGTCAAATGGAATAATACTTATTGTTGATCAGCCAGCTTTTTGAATTAATTTATTTTTTCACGTTTTTTGGTGTAAGGACTAAGGTTGTAGCTTGTGAACTTGAAGACATTTCAGAACACTGCTAGGAAACCTAAAGAGAATGTTACCTTCTCACAATTTATTCTGTCAGAGAGGGGGGAAAACAACAACTGTATGTCTTAAAGGAAAAAAAAACTGAACTTGCAAAATGATAATTTCAACAGCATCATTTGAATAAAAAATGCTATTAATAGTGTACATTTTCAGAGTCGTTCTTTGTCGTTGAGGGCAGTTTGGCATATCACTGTTTGACCTCAGTTTTGGAGAAACTTGTACACAGAAAATACTACTTATTATCTTGTTCAATCAATGTTCCATCCTTTGCAAATATGCTCAGGGCTTGACCTTTTGAAAAAAGAAAAAAGAAAACCTAGTGTTCTGTGCCCTTTCGTCCCAATTCGTAGTCTTGGAGATTTGCATGATTGTCGACAGTCACCTTCTGTCAATACAGTACATGCCTTGGAAGCAACGTGAGCTTTTTCAGAAATGCAGTTTAGACCTCATTTAAATCCTCTTCTTTGTCAGATTCCAAATTCATTGTAATGTTGTTTTCCTTGTAGCCACAGTTGCTTGGCCTTTCCACCCCCTCTCTCTCACACTCTTATTCCCTATTTCCCCCAGACTCCCTTCGCTTGGTGGTATCAATCAATGGTTCTGCTTGTGTTTCTGCTTGGGGGATCAAATCGGATACACTGGTGGATTGAGTGTGTGGCATGGCCTACTGCATTTGAAAAGCAATTCAACGCCTCCGCTTTTATGTGCCGCTGAAATAAGATGGATGCTGGCAAAACTTGCTCCTCCTCTTGCCCTAATAGGTTTTCTTCACCACTGACATCTGCTCTCAAGAAAATAGAAGTCTGACTCTTCGGCACGGTGATGACATGCATTGCTTGTTGCTTTTGAAATAGAAACCACATCAGCACCACCGTCTTCTTTAAATGGTGCATCATACGTATTCTTACCGAAATTTGAACTCGCAGCAGCACCTGAACACTTCACAGATATTCTCTGTGATCGCACACACTCCTCCCTTTTCCTACTTGGTGAGGAAAACTGTGTTTTTTGCATTGGTTTGAAGTGCAAATTGATGTTGAATGAAGACGTATGGTAGCTTTTTTTTTTCTTCTTTGCTCTCACTAGCAGTAACCCAAAATGAAGGAGCTTTTTGGGGAGGCACTGCTCAGCCCTGGTCGTGTTGGTGCTTTGAGTGGCTCAGGCAATAGATGAGTTTGATCCGGGTAAATTAAGTGCGATGGGGTGGTAAAGATGCCTCTTGGCTGCTCCACAGATGGAGCTCTGAAGCGAGATCTAATGAAGATGTATTTTAATAATTGGTGTCAATGCTGAAGTAATTCATGGAGAAGGAGGAGCCCAGGGCAGCACTTGACCTCTAAAAGCAGAACTACCATCTTTTTTGTCTCTTAATGACCGGCGAGCCTATGATGAAAGAGAAAGAGAGAGAAAAAGCAATGAAAAGCAAGTGAGGGTCAAGCTGTAGAGTTCCATATATCTCTCACAGAATCAGTGGTAAAGATTAGAGATAAAGAAAGTGCAGCAAATGCTAGAATCTGAGCTAAAAATGTTTACATTTTGAGCATTATATTGTATGTTAAATGATCAAATGAATTGCACTTAATTGCATATTCAGTATTTGTTGCCCCAAAGTAAGCAAATGGGTCATGCTGTTCAAATGCTCAAATAAATTGTTTTAAGTCAAGGTTGTGGCTTTGTCAAAGTGCGCAACTTGCAGATGCAGAAAGATTTGTGCTTAGCGAAGACATGGAAAAGCACACAACTGGTACTTTAAGGTTGAATTGTGATGATAGGAAAATCCTTCACAATATGATTCTGTGTAAGGGTTAATTGTGCGAGCAATTTAAGGAGGATCACTTTATAATAATTAATTAAAATATTTGATATTGACATTACATTGGCTGTTTTTGATTTATGTTAGTGTATGCCATTCTGTAAATGTAATTTAATTATTAAAACAAATGTGACACAGTGCCTTTGTTTATATAAGGATTGTAATTTGTGTACATATTCATATTCAGTCTTTGTGCAAGCATTGACTTTTCTATCTTTTAGATCGTCAGACAGCTGTGCAATGAAAGATTTCACTTTTAAAAACATGGCTGTGACTCAGGACCTCAGCTTCCCTGTGAGTGGCCTGGCATGATCCCCATTCATCAGCCAACATTTCATCAAATTCTCTCTGAACAACTGTTTCCACTCTTCCGTCCTCCTTAGTTCCCCCGACATTCCTTGTGTGGCCTCGCCAATGCTTAACTCTAGGATTATAGAGGGTCCTGAAACGACCCGGACACTTTCACCTATAGTGATGCTTAACCTCTGGCTTAAACTGTTCGTGAGCAAAGGCCTCAGGTATGCGGCCCACTATTCTGTTTCTGTACCAGACCAGGTTTTTCAAAAATAAGGAATGCTCAAAGGAATCCCAACACATACTGTTAGATATATGACAGCAGCACGATCCCCTAAAAGGCTTTTGAGCTTGAATTGCCTTGTTGTCAGTTTCAAGCCTGTAATCTGTAACGACAGCAGTGTTATGTCTTCGAAAAAAGGACATATAGGCATTACCGCGAACAGACACAAATGCATTTTATGTAACATAACATAACAGATCCCAGTATCAAAGGAAACTGGAATCCTTGAGATTTCCATACTAGGCTTTATAACACAAGACCACCACCTGATTAGAATTGTGTTTATTTCCATACAAGCCAATCCCGTTACACCCTGCGGCAGATGAATGCAGGACGCAGTGGAATTGTTCTCCAGCCTGGCTCATATTAACAGCTTGGTCTTAATGCCACAGTAAAATAATAAAGGAGGCTTTTGATAAGCAGCATGCTAAAGCGCTTTGAACAGGGGGTTAGATCATTCCACTTGTCTCCCCTAAGGACAGAGCTGTTTATTGCTGATGCTGTTTATTGCGAATGGAAGCATCTGCCAGTGCAGCTCTGTCCACATGACTCTGGCCCTCTCCCTCCTCTCTTTCTCTCTTTCTCTTTCATCACTCCAGAAAATCACTCATCCTCGGACGTCAACATGTCCATCTGGACCCAAGGCTACCCAGTCTTGCACTAAAAACTCAAGAGCACACAACATGCACACACTATTTTTCTCAACACACACTCGTTTGATGGCGTGCTCTTTCTATCATCAGATCACTATTGGTTTTTGCACCTGCACTTTGATGAAATCACAGCTTTTTTCACAGCAAGTGTTTATAGCAGCATTGGCTTTCAGAGATGGTATCAGAGAAGGAGACTTGCTACTGCGTAAAATCGTAAATTCGTGACGCAATCAATGTCAGATTGTATTGAAACTTCAGTTTTTCAGTTTACCTAGAAAATAGCTGCCTAGGACGATTCTGAAATGGTCCAAGAATGCATTAATATCCCATTGATAAGCTTCTTTTTTGACCTTGGAGGTAGGCTCTCTACATTTTGGCTCTTTTTTTAATTCTACTCAGCCGACAGCAGAGGGCTTTATCGAACTCTGCAGTGTTCATACGGAAAATAGAGAGTTGCTTTCTGGTGGCATGCTTCTGAAAAGAAAGCGATTTCTCTAATTGCTCTTATAAGCAGAGCCAATTTGTCTCAATAAAGCCAATGTGGCCCGTGCTAATTTTTCTTTGTTTGCCCACTGTGCTCTGCCTCAGCCTGGGCCCACCGTCTCGCTCGTTTTTGCCGTTCTTTAATAAATCACATATGCAGGCAAATTAGATAGTTAAATATTAATGGCCTGTAATGAGTTTATTGTGCATTAGAGAGGCCACAGGGGGTGACCTGGATACAGGAGTCTGTGCATTTTGACAAGGATACCCCACCGTTCTTGGATTGTATCGCTACACTCGGATGTCCCACTGACTTTAATCATCTTATCTCAGAGGGGAGCAATTTGGGCAACTACTGCACTTAACAGCCCATTTGAAAATACCACCACGCGGCGCTACCCGTCCCAAAGAATCTCTAAAACTTTCAATGAAATCTTTGCCTCATAACTGCTCATTTGGGATATGTTTAAGTGCAAGGTTTTGCTTGCCGTTTGTATCGTAGACTTTTGAGTAGGCGGTGGAAGTTATCGGTTTCTTTTTGTCTACTTGATTTCCCCTTTTTTAAGTTTAAGTTAAGAAAGTTAAACGATGACTTTGTTGTTTGCTAATGCAACAGGATGCCCAAATCCAGTCTAAGGCAGTCTATGGAAACACCAAAATGATGTGTGATACTTGGAATAGCTATTAAATATATCATGCAACTTCCCTAAGCTGTTAAGCATGAGATTAATAAAAGTTTTCTGGAATAAGATCTTTCATCTAAACAAGTCATATTATCTTAGTACGTACTTGCTAAAAGACAAGTATCCTGGTTTCATTTCCCACGAAAGGGAAAAGTGTAGACATTAGTGAAGACGTTCTGATTTGTACAAAGAGAAAACATTCATATTCATAGCTTAATCTCTGTCACTCTACTAGTTTCACATTTTCTCATGCTCGGTACAGTAGTTTGACATGATTGGACTGAGATGAATAGACCCTGCATTACCTGATCATTTAAAGTATTCCTGTCAGTATGTGGTACATGAATAATCAACATCTCTTCAAAATAGTGACGTTTGCCCTCCACATGCTGCCTAGAGGGAACGAAAACAAGAGTAAAACAAGAAAAGGAAAACAACGGCACATTACAGAGGCAGATAGTCTCCCGGGCAGACAAGTAGAGAAGGGAGGAGCTTTATTTTCTTTCTGCCGTGGGGTTTGACAGTGAGAGACGATGTATTTAGGCTGGAGTCACATCCTCTCAAGCCCTGCGGGGGTCCGCATCAAACTACTTCCACTACGAGGCATCCCAGACGTGGGCACGGGGACTGTAAGTACCCCAGAGAGATGCGCCCCGCTCACAGTGTGGTGATGGGCATCTTTCTTTTGCTGCTGCGGTTTGGAAATATTCATGTCTGCATATGTTAATGGAACTAGATCCACAGTGTTTCTCATGTAGGCGAAGTTATGACAGAGTACTTGAGAATAATAACATGTGCATATCTTTCGAAATCAATTTGTTCTGTCAATCACAAGGTTGCGTTTCATACTTAAACCAATGTTTTGCAATATTATGAGCAACGTACAGTATATTGTCAATAATTTGTTTAGTGTTAAACTTAGTAAATTATATTAAACTGAATGAATTACACTAAAAGAGTGAGCGAGACAATTGATTAAAATGTACAAATTACTGCCTTGGATAAGGTTATGTCTGCATTCTGAGTTATTTCGAGAAATTAAGCGTTTGCTAGTTTTTGCATTCTATATAGCAAAACTTAAAGGAACTTAATGTATTATTGCAAATGTACAGTATTATAAGTAATTATAAGGTTATAAAATAATGAATTAAAGCAACAATTTTCAAGAAATAATTGGTAACACTTCAGAATACGGGGTCAGAATAATGCATTAGTTAAGCTTTAATTAATGGTTAATTTGTTCACAAGCATTAGTTGATCAAAAACACAGTAGTAATTAATGATTAACTTAACATTTCAATCATTAATTAGTAGTGTGTTTTTGATCAACTAATGCTTAATTGTGAACAAATTAACCATTAATTAATGCTTAACTAATGCATTATTCTGAAGCCCTATTCTGAAGTGTTACCTTTGTTTTTGCTTTGGTGCACATCCTGTGCCCATAGTGTTTGCAAGATTGCATAGAGCACCTTTAAGTGAAGTAAACTTCATCTGATTTCCGTTGTGCAGGGAGTAGAGAGCAGTGAACATTATGTAGGGACCATGTCAATTGGAACAAAGTTCATTCAAGGAGCTCTCTTCTAACCAGCTGGTGATTTGAATCAGGTGCGTTAAAGAGAGACGTGGAAAATATGCAGAGCGAGTGGTCACAAGAAGCAGAATTAAGAACTGCAGCTTTAATTATTTTTTTCCAGTTTTTTATTAAATTACTTACTATGGAAGCCTGTTTCTGCCGCTGAATTTAATAAAAGAAGGTTATTGGAACTTTTTATCTCACAATTCGGACTTTATTTTCTCAGAATTGTGTGATACAAACTCGCAATTCTGACTTATTTTCTTGCAATTGTGAGATATAAAATCAGAACTGTGAGATATAAAGTCGCAATTCTGAGAACATATTAGTCTTTTTTTCCGCTCAAAATTGGAAATTGTTTATATGTCACAATTCTGAGAAAAAAAAGGCAGAATTGCAACTTTATATTACACAATTGTAAGCTATAACATCAGAATTCTAAGATATAAATTGTGACTATAACTCACAATTGCGCCTTTTGGTAACACTTTATTTCGATAGTCCACTTTAGATGTTCTACTTACAGTACTTAACTTTGCAACTACATGTCAACTAGCAGTCATTAGAGTATTAGTAGACTGTATGTTTAATATCTTCTAACACTTTATTTGGTGGATCCACAACATCAGAAACTTTGCAGGTATATGTCAACTTATTATACTAACCCTAAACCTACTCTAACTGTCTAGTCTGAGAGCCAGTAGACATGTAACTGAGAATTAATTGACTTTATAACTCCAGTTGTGACTTTGTATCTCACAATTCTAACATTTTAACTCAGAATTCTGACTTTATATCTCCTAATTGCAAGAAAATGTATTCAAAATTGCGAGTTTGTAAAAAAGTCAGACATTCTACTAACTCTAACTAACTTTGTAACTACATGTCAACTAATTCTCATTAATTCACAACTGCATGTCTACTAACTTTAGACTGTTAGGGTAGGTGTACGGTAGTAGAATAAGTTGACATATACTTGCAAAGTTTCTTATAGTCAGTATCTAATGTGTTGTGGACTCATCAAAATAAAGTGTAAGGAGACATTAAGTAGACAGTCTACTAATACTCTAATGACTATTAGTTGACATGTAGTTGGAAAGTTACTTACTGTTAGTAGAACATCTAAAGTGGACTATCGAAATAAAGTGTTACCAAAACAAAGAAATTGCCCCCACATTCTGGAAACTATTAAAACAACTACATTTCTGTAAAATTAATGTAGTGTTCCTGCAGTATAAGATTAGATAGATAGTTAAAGTGAAACATTAACATTAAACATTAAAGTGTAACAGTGTGGTTATTGCAAATAAATTATGTTATATACCAGACTATTATTTAGGAGAATGTCTGCTCATCTGTGTGAGAGCTGAGGTTTAAATGAATGGTCCAATAATCCAAAACGCCAAATCAAGTCAAAATCTTAATGGCTGAAACAATTAGGACTTGAATGCTATTAAAATGGCCTGAGAGGACCTGAAAGAGCAATTTATGCTTGTATGATCAAGTGAGCTTGACACACAGTTGCCTATGTGGATTTTTTTAACTACTTAAAGGGGGATTTGGTATAAGAAATGTTCAAGAGGGATTAAAAATGTACATTAAGTGGAAAAAGAAGACAAAAAACTTTGCCATATTTAGTGATTTCAAGGGCGCTGAGTCAAGCTGTCCGATGCAGAGAAGAGCTATAAATATTTGAGTGCATCCCGTTCCTCAAAGGAGACAGATATATCTCTGCTTGGAGTGGATGCTGAAGAACAAATACGCATGCATGAGAACATTAAACTGCTGGCTGCATCTATACTCAGTAACTGATCGTATGTCTCCATCTGTGCTCTAAAAGCTAGTATAGACACACAATAGAATGTAAACAATTCTAAAGAACATCACATTCCTCCATTATTGATCTGCTGCTTTTTTTCCAAGTGCTGGTGTTGACTTTCAGGTCTTCTTATTGATCCACTGGAAATAGATGCCAAAGGAAAGTGCACTGCTGTCTGCAGTTAAGTGGAAGACTTTTGGTCACGTGAAAGGAAGTATGCAGTAGCACAGTGGTTTCAAAAACTTGGTGGGGCAGCATTATCTTACAATGTTTGGGTAGACAATTTAGAGTAATGCAACCAACAAGCACACTTCATTTACAGAAGAAGAAAACGTTCTTCTAATGCACTAAAGAACTAATGCACTTCATATATGTGTGTACATATATTAGGGCTGTCTATCGATTAAACATTTTCATTAAATTAATTATGCTGTTTTGGGTCACCATTGACTTCCATAGTAGGAAAAAAAAATACTACGGAAGTCAAAGGTGATATCATGAATATCATGAATTTTAGGGAATTTTTTCATGATAAGTGGAGGTACAAGCAGCAAACATTGATTGTACTGTAAGCCTAAACTTTACACCGGTTCTTCAAATCTGGTTAGTTAATCACAATGGTGTTTCAGGGTCAAAAAATATGTTAATTGTTTTAACTTGGTAAAATCAGTCACCTTTGACTTGGTTAGTTGGGGACGCCTAATTTTTGTCAGTAGTATTGTCAATTTTATTCTATAGACACTATTTGAAGAAAGCTAAACTGAGCTGGACTCTGTCAGTGAATGATAAACTGGCTTTAAATGAAAAATTGACTGTTTACTATTGTCCTCTTTTTAAAGCTGCTCTGCAGCAGAATTTAGTTACCCTTTCAGTCGAATCACTTCGACGTTACATATGGGAACTAGCCAGAGAGACCGATTTGCCTTTGAGCTTTTA
>JAUCMU010000026.1:20365023-20384524 GCA_032275025.1 Enteromius treurensis | reverse complement strand
ATATGTATATGAATCTCTCTCTCTCTCTCTCTCTCTCTCTCTCTATATATATATATATATATATCTACACACACACACACACATATATATATGTGTGGAGTCTTAGGTCTTCACTAGCAGCAAACACTTCCAGAAATAATCTGTCTTTGCCTTTACTTCTCCAACTAGCATACAAACAGGCCACCTGCCAGAGTAGTGATCAATCGTACTTTACAGCCACAAATATTTCATCATCCCTAACCCTGCCATTCATAGGACAGTGAGGTAGGCGTGTGGGGAAAAATAAAAATGTCCTGGAGTTCTGGATCATTTATTTCCAGATAGAGTGTAGTAATATGAAAGAGTGCTGAAAAAGTTTTCTTAGTAAATTTATAGGACTTATCCTAGAATCTCTGAAATGTCTGTTTTGAGTTGCAATTTCTTCTGCTGTGAGGCCCAAGTATTGAAACTAATTTCTATCCTCTTGTGCGTGACTCAGTCTGGGTTTAGTGTGTCTGGTGTCACGTAATCTAACCTTCTTCTGCTGTCTTTGATGTTCTAGCATCTATCGGGTCCAACCACTGTAGCCAGGGAATGGCGCGACCCCATGGCGGAACAGTGACAACCAGGCCTTCAGTCTGAATTGTTTCTCCACACCTTCCCTCCAAAGTCAGAGGGACTTTGTTGAAATTTTAATGTCTCTGACCTAGATTCGGCATTGAAACGTTGTGTATATGTGTGTGCGTAAGTGTTCATGTGTAGGTGCATGCGGGTGTGATGTATGTCAGTCTTTCTGCTGTCAGCTGAGGAAACACAGCTTCGATTGATGGAGTGGATAAGAGCAAGAGACACTATGTGAACAAAGCTTGTGTCTTGTGTATTTTTTTATATTTATAAAATTGCTCATTTTATATTGGAAGGGACGCAGTGGGGGTTCAGGAAAAAAAAAGATAAATCCAAACATTTCTTTTGTTTCTTTTGGCAAGAAACATACGATATTTTTTGCAGGACAATTTGTTTGTATACACAAAACCCATTTTTAGAGGGACGTTCTGCCTGCAAGTAAGCAAAAAAAATACAAAAACAAAAGTGCTATTTATTGTTAGTCATGTAGTCATGTTAGTCAATAGTATGTTAACAAATGGTACCTTCTGCATAGATTTGTCTTATTATAGTTATTATTATTAATTATGCACATGCCCTTTTGAACCACTGCAATAACAACAACATGAATTAGAATAATAATTATATTTCAACATAGTAAATCATCCTAATCATCATCATCAAAATTTAATATTTTTTGTTACATATTATTTAGCAAAGAAAAGCAAACGGAAAAAGTTTTTCTAACCCACACTGTTTTCCTTCCAATAAAAGTATAGAAATATATAGATTTGAAATTAATTAATTGATATGGCAAATTACCAATTGTTATTTTGTTGCAGTTATTTTTTGTTGTGCTTGCTTTCGGTTCTGGTGTCCCGATCATTAGGGTTTACTTGACCACAGCCATAAGTCTTAGAGCTTCAGAAGATACAAAAGTAGGGCTGTTCTAATTACTGTACACCCTCTGTGCTCAGTGCTCTTCTCAGGTCAAAGACCAGCCCATCGCCACATACAAAGCATTGTGTAATTAATACAGTTCCAGTCAGTTGCCCCTCGCTTCCTAGAGTGAGGTGGTTGATAAGGGAAAAAGTGACGTTGAGGCAAACTAGAGAATAGTAAGATTGGTCCTATAGAATGAAGAAAGCCAGGATTCCTCATTGATGATTAAAAATAACCTTTACCTCAGCAGAGAAGCTGTTAGCTTTGCCCTTTTATTCCTGCAAATGCGGTCTCTGACTAGCCTCTAATGATGCTACATTGCTTTCAAGGCAATTACACTAGCTACTCCCAATCGATCCCAAAGCAATGGATGCAGGGGTATTCTGGCTACACGGAATGGGCGCGCTAGGCCCGAAGCCTCTTCCAGTCTCATTAGTCTGTTATCCACCAGAGCAGCAGTATGCTGGGCCAGTAGGAAGGCGTGATGCATTGTGGGACCAGAGCCTTTTCACTCTGGTGAGACTGCATTGTCTCTTGATGCTTGTACAGGGAAAATGTGTTTTACCTTCACAAATAAAAAAAGGCCTACTTGTTTTGGCAGGGCAGATGTTAGCCCACAGCTTTGGCTGGGATGTTATTCCGTGGAGCAGCGGATAAACCAAGTGCCGTTTCTGCATTTGTGGGAGAGCCAGTAGCTGGCAGGAAACCGGACTAGTTCCCGACATCGCTTACAATACTAAAAATACTTCTTTCGTTGCTTCTCTATCAGTTTGTCTGTCCTATTATGCAGAGTTCAGACTGCTAGATTTTAGCCCTGATTTTGACTCGCAGACAGGTTTTGAGAAATCACTGACGAATGCCTGAAATCACAGGCAAATCGGTGCTCGTTCACGCGAGTGACAATCACGCAGTGTGAACTATTGAAGACACGATCTGAGAGAATCACAGACGAGTCACCAGTGAGATCACCTGTTGGCGATTCAAAATCATGCCGTGTGAAATGTGTTCCGACTGAAAATAACATCGGTGATTACCTACAGCCAATGAGAGAACAACATCCAGGGCAATGGGAAGTTACAAAGGAATGTGGAAGGTATATATCCTCCTCCATAATCTTTTTTTTTTTTTTTTTCTTTTCGCTGCAAATGAGCCCACATGCAATTTGTATGGCAAGATTCTTGCGCTCTACCGTTTTTAATAATAATCCCAGTCTCACGTGAGAACTCTGGTCTTTTTTTTATTTATTGTAATATATAATTGACTTTATTTTGAGCTATTTTTGCACTTATGCTTGTTTAAAGGGATTGTTCACCCAAGATTGAAAATTCTGTCATTAATTACTAACCCTTATGTCGTTCCGAAGATGCTTTTGATTTAAGTCACATATGTAAATAACATACAGTAAACAACATGTGCTGTTCTGTGTAAACAATGAATGCTGTACTGTTTTCATTGTTTACACTTTGATCCGAATGCAAATATGTTGCATACGTTGTTTTGTGTACTCCCCATAATGGTGCTAAAGGGTGACGCGGAGAAGACAAATTGTTGAATAAAGTAGTTATTTATTGATTCTTTGTGCACAAAAAGTATTTTTGTAACTTTTTAAAATGACGGTTGATCCACTGATGTCACATTAATTATTTTAAAGAAACTTGCTACGTTTCAGTGCTCTGATCATGTAAGGATTCTTGTTGTCTGTTGAAGAACGATGGTCTTGCAGATTTTGAACGCCACGAGGGTGAACAATTAATGACAATTTAAATGATTGAGTGAGCTATCCATTAAATTTCAGTCAAGTAACATTTATTATATTCATTTAAGTTTTTCATTTAATATTGGATTTTTTATTTTTTTTACTGCTACCACAATTTTTGCTATGCTGAAGTATCATCATCAGCACCAAAACGGAAATGGGTTGATTTTGACTGGTTATGTAAATGTATATAATTTTCAGTTTGAATTAACATTATTCAAGTCTTATTACAGTGATGCACTAAAACAATATTGATTGTAAGGAGGAAACACCAAATAGCTTCCCGTCTTTCAATAATTATTTTCCTGTATTTTTAATTAAACAAACAAAAAAATAAAAATTTAACACACATTCTGTTTATTTTGTTTTGACATTTCTGGAGAACCTTCTCTGGGAATACTTTACAGTAACTGGAGAAACATAATTCTTTATATGACATTCAGATAAGATAGTATAGATTTACGTTCTCCGTATGGAGAAATTCGAATTTCTCAAAAGCGCAGCGAGTATGGCCCACCAAACATACGAAAATACACTGTGTTTGTACCCCAATGCCTGCTTTGGGAATGATTGCTCTGGAGAAATACAATTTTCTCAAGTCTCTACCACACTCAGGGTTTTTTAACTATCTTCTGTGACTACCTTATGCGCTTATCACCTTGACGACTGGAACTGCCACCCAGGCAGATGCCGTCGACCAATTAGGAGCGCACCACTCCTCGACTTTTCCTGCATATTTTGTTTGCTCTGTACTGTAAGATTTCACTCAGTGATTTCATGACAGCCTTGAGTACTGTTGTGTTTTCATCATACCGAGGTGTACTGATCATGAGTGCAGGGTAATTTACCCCTTGAAAGTACATGGAATAGCAGCGCCAGCACTGATCTACAGTGACAGAGCAAGAGCCGCTGTTTGTGTCGAGGTATGCGAGTCGGTATATTAAAGAGCATGTTTTTGAAATACAGCCCTCAGATGTTGCTGCTGCTGCTATCTCGGAGGCGATGCCGCTCTGAATATCCTCTTTGGAGAAAAGTGCTGTAATTGAATTTAACATGAAGCAAGGTCAAAGTAAAGGGCCTTTTGAAAAGGAGCACTCTGCTCAGCTCTAATTTGTTGCCGGCAAAGCATTTGATTCTACGCTTTTCTTTTTTTCTTCTTTGCCACTGCTTCTTGAAAAGGTGTCTAAGGGAAGCACCTTAGACGCTGCAAAAACCACCTTGCCTTTTCCAACTTTGAGATGTGCTGAGCTGGGGGAGTCTGCCTGGCAAAAGTGGGCCAGTATCGGTGTCTTGCATGCACTCATTCAAACATTAAAGCCATCTTCTGGTGGGAAGTTACATGCTCTGAAGTTTGTACAAGTGGTGTTCCTCTGTATCTTCCAATCTTTCTTAGAGCTTCTACGGGGGCTGCCTCTTTCCTAAGCAGACTCCAGCTAGCTATTTAAGCATATATACTATATATATATATATATATAGTCAGTAATGGGGTATTTGCTGGAGTGTAGGGTCATGTAGCTTGGCTTATCTGTCATATTTCTTGTCATATTGTATAATATATATATATATATATATATTATAAGAATTATTATTATTATTTTAAATAATTGTAAAATGTTTTTTTAATATTATTTATTTGTGTTTCTTTTTTCATTTAATGACAATAATAATAATAATCATAATAATTAATAATAATATTATTAATATTATTATATAACAAATAAAACGACAACAACGTCAATTAGAACTATTTATATTAAAACCATCACAACACAGATTTACTAGTCAATTTTGGAGCATTTGGATAATAGCATTTTGACACTTTATGTTGTGAAACATGTTGATAAATCTCATCTGTTTCTCTTATTTGTGTGAACCTGAGATGTACTGACTTTGTACATTGAATAAAATTAGCCATGACACCAGTTAAAAGTCATCACAAAAATGGCTCTGAAACGTGAAGTTAGTTCTGAGAAAAGGTCTTGCGTCATTTGTTTACTGATACCACTTAGTTTTGTTTCTAATAAAATGCAGTTTGTGACAAGAAGTGTCAAAACGTATCTAAATTATTTTTGGCGCCAATGTGCATGTCAGCCATGTGTATTGTAGCATTAAGTTTCTGGCGATATCCAGCTTTAATCTTAAGACCAGAATCTTCTGTTGCATTTCTAGTATCTGAGTATCTGAGAGATATGCCTCTGGTCCCTCTCCTCTCTCTTCTTTTGCGACTCTTTCACTCCCCATCAGCACTGCCATGACAGTCCAGCCTGGTTGGGCAGATGGCCTCTGAGGCTTTTTTTTTTTTTTCCCTTTCACTTTAATCTGTCAAGATTTCATCACTCATTTATTCAACACCTGATGTATTGCCTCGTTTGGAGAGAGGAAGTGGCTTGATTTCAGCATGCACAGTGCCATGGTGAACTTAGGTGACAGGGAGCTGTGCTCTTACCCCGGGGCAGTTCCAAGGCCCTGTCTTCCCATCTGCCACAGATCTCTGGCCAGAGAGAAGCAGTGCCACAGACTGAGATGGACCATGTGCCCTCTGTCTCTGACAGAACATGGGCATGCTCAGAGTGGAGATGCACAAGACACCAAAGGACCGGCTTGCATGATGATAACGTCTCACTTATGATGTGCTGGGAGATGTTTGATCCTCTATTCAAAATTCATAGCCATGTTTATAATTATTTGGCATAATTAACAAGCATGACTGTTGTGAAGTGAGGGCATAATGAATAGGTGTTCATTTAACATAATCCTTCCTACCTGGAAACACTTGAAACGTTAGGGGAATACACCGTTTGTTTGTGTGGATTTGACACAAGCGTGGTTACAGTTTTTATATGGCTTTGCCGTGGAGTTTTCTGAAGCCCAAACTTTATCCCATGATAGCTTGCATTCTTAGGACCTTTTCAGACTGCGGCAGGGAGAAACACAGATGCAAGATGTTGACATGAGGCACTTTTAAGCCTTGAATAGAAACCTACATGGCGTTCAAGTCAGATGTCTTTGTTTGCTGTCTCCCGTATCCCTGTCAGTCCCAATTTGCCTCAAGTTGTGGCAGCACTTTGTGCATTTTTTCTTTCTCATGCATGCAGTAATGCTTAAACTTACTGAAGATGTTAACGCTTCCATCACACACTGTTGGACATGCCCTCAATCTCTCACATATACATCATCATCTTTTACCAGACCGAATGCATTAAGTTTAGTTTTACCTATCCAGTTCTTGACATTTATTACTGTGATTGATCGGCCTGAACTTGGGGTATGTTGTGCTCAGGTTTCACTTCTCACTTCTCTCCTTCCGGTTTTCCACCCCCAGGGCCCGGGGACAGGGGCTGATACAGAAATAAACTGCTTGCAACTACATTAATCTCCTTCTTTATTGAAGTTGGAGTCAGAGAAATATCCCAGGGAAAGGGTTTATAGCCTGCTAAAAGTCCTCGTGCAAATGCCCTGGAATAGTCATCAGCTCCAGGTGTGCCATATTTACTCAACGAAATGCCCATTTATGTTCAAACCAAAGAGAGTGGAGTCATCCCATGATCTCTATAAACTGCCCTAAAACTGATTTGTAGGCAATTCACACATGAAAAGAAAAGAAGCCAATTTACAACACTGCAGAGCTGATGGGAAACTCGATTGCAATTTTTTTTCTTTCATTCTTGCTTGATCAATCAAAGATTGCATTCAGATGCAGATAGCTTGCAAACATATGGATTAACATACACACACATATTCAGCATTTTGGAATTCCTGTAAACGACAGCCATGAGATTGCATTTCACGAGACACAAATGACTTACCCAAAATAAAAAGGTTGTTGTTCATGAGTCTTTCTGGCTAGATACATAATCAACATATGCTCACGGAGCTGACACTTCAAAGCTTATAGCTTATAGAAATGTTTATAGCAGTTTATAATAGTATTACAGTGATACTAAACAATAAAAAGGACACAATCTCTTCTTTTGTTTTTCATGGGTTCAGAATGATTTGTAAAAATAAGATGATTAGGTAAAAGTAGCATTATAATTTGTTTTATGAGTACATATTCACATGCTTATATAGGCAGAATTATCAGCATTACCTTGATTCTGTGTTCCGTTCACTTTCACGTTCTCTCTCTGACTCTTTTCCAGAGATACCTCGGTCCTTATGTTTTGCAGCACTGTTAATTTGTCTGTTCCAGCATTCTTAAATCTGCATGTTTTTAGATGAAAGCTTGCTTTAACATAGGGAAGAAGTCAAGGTTTTTTTGGTCAGTAGTTCACTGTCTACATTCATCTGTTACTGAAGACAGAGTAGGCTGCATCTCTCCTACTGTATATACGTTTAAACAATGACATGTATGGATTATTGTAGCTTTGATGATGTTAGTGTTTTTCATCTCCGTGATCAGCATGAGGGCCTCACTTTGAGCTCTTTGTTTGTAACTTGTACAGTTTGTGCACTGCTTTATACCAAATGGCCCATAAACAAAAAGCCAAAGCTAATGCATTCAGCCTCTCAGGATGTTTCTATATTAAGCCACAATCTGTAATGGGGAAATGGTCCTAAGTTCTGCAGGCTATCCACGTGGATGCACTTGCTCGTGCTTTACAGCACACATAAACTGAGACAAAAAGCCTGTGCCTTATTTTAGCTAGCTTTTTATTGGTGCATCCTATGGGGCAGCTCTGTCTGAGTGTATAGGAATCTCCTCAAACCCTTTGCAGGGACATTAAAGAACCCAGAGGGAGGGATTGCATTAGGACCACCACGTTGAGCTTGGAAACCCAGGGCTCAAACACCACAGATGCTCCTGTTCCTTTGTGCTGGATCAAAAATGTATTATTTTATTTCTGTGCAAAGACTAGAAACAGAGCAGTACCTCGACATAATGGGTCTTGTGCCAGCCGTCTTCATATTGCATCTTGGCAGGTATGACTGCTGGGATTTCTTACCAGAGCTCTATGTATTATCCTCGTTTATGTGCATGTGAGCTTTTAGGACCTATGCTAAGCTGAAATATTGTAGCAGATAAACATCGCTCTCAGTTTGTATGAACCATGACATGTTGGAGCTGTATGATGAAGAATCCTCTGAGGAGTAATAAAAGAGTAATAGCTAAGGCACAGGCTGTTGGGGTTTGAGCACTTCCTCTGACTGCTTTTAATCCTGTGAATAAGAATGCCAAGGGTCTGTGTACTCGCAATATGAGCTAGCGAGAGAGAGAGAGAGAGAGTGATATCTGCTGTGCTCTGCTGTGATCCAAGCCTCATTGTACAACTCAAACATGGTCTAAATCGCTTCTAAAATGTGATCTGACTTAGTTCCCCCCAGTGACTTTTCCCATCAAAATCGTCTTACTTATGCTAACATGCTTAGCATTGCTTCCTCCAAAATAGCTGCAGAAACAAGGTCTGTGCCAGCCTCTTAACACGTTTGAGAGGCATGAAGTGACATCCCCATTTTCAAAGTCAGGCCCACTGTGAGTCAACAGCTTTGTCAGATGAAAAAAAATAAATAAAAAAAATGGAGAAATACGTGCAAATACACTTTCAAACACACACATTTATTTGTTGGATATTGTATGACATATTCATACAAATATGCTGATTTGTTGTTTGAAAAACCTTTTTAGAATCTGTATTCCTAATTAATATTTCCTTTCCTTTTTCCCCTTTTTAAAATATGTAAAGGTCTCTGTGAAAGTTTGAGGTCAACTGGTTTCAGTTTGATACAAACCATTGTGTTTATAAAAGTATAGAGAGAAAACATCAGCCCTCCTAGTGTGATACAACATATACTTACAACCTCAGTGCTGGTGGAGATGACATTAAGGTTGTTTTGTATCCATTCTGAAACGCCAAAAAGGTAAACAACAGTTCTTTTAAAAGACCTCTTCACTAAATCTTTGCACACTGCGTTGGCTCCCGAAGACATTGTTTGGATTTCTCAGAGTAATTAGTATATGACTATCCTGCTTCTGATGCAAGCTCTCCTCACTGGCGTTTATTTTCATTATTTGATCAGCAAGGTTGTATAATGTAGCAGCAATAAACTGAGATTTGAAATGGAAAACTCATCAATTAGCAGTGTAGTTGAAATGGCACAATCCATCTACAGTAGCAGCTGATGATCTTAGCGGCTGCTTTTGGATTTTCATCACATCCTTCAGTGACAGCAGAAATTAATTTCAGCAAAAAAGTTTTGCCGAGTATCTCAGGGGTCTTCTCATCGGAGAGCCGGTTGATGCTCTGCCAGAGATCTGTCTAATGTCTAAACTTGTGAAATGATCCATTCATCCCCTGAAGCCAAGAATAAAAATCTGAGCGCCCTTTATTTTCTCTCTTTTCTGATATATATTAAACCCAAATCATTCACAGCTGGAAAGGTTTTAATTTTGTTTTCATGATTAGGGCATAAGGGCCTCAAGCTAATGCACGTTATTATATCTATAAAGATTACTCTCTATCCGTGTGGTATCCGACTGCTTTTATTCTTCCCTTAATATCCATTGACTCCTGCACATGACTTTTTTTGTAGATGATTTATCATAAGCCGCAATGTCAGGAGAGAGATGGCCTGTGTATCCCAGCATGCTGTTCTTCCTCTGTAGCCTGAGGCGAGACCAGAGAGTGTCAGTGTCCACTGATGGGCTTTGCTGCAGGGAGAAGGTGCAGGGAATACCAATCTACCACACTGACTGTCCAAATCAGCAGGGCAGGTTTTGATGGACAGCGTTGAACAGAGCATTATGTCCCACGGTCTGCTCCCCTGGTAAAAGAGACTGTGTGTTGCCTCAGGACAAGTCCAAAGCTCATTGACCATGGCTTCCAGAACCACTATCCTCCTCTCCTTCACACCCTGTTGGCGTCCTCCCTGGAAACGGTTGAGCCAGGCGCCGATGCAAATGTCCAGCATGTTTGTGAAGGTATTCATGATGCTACAGTTACAGTTGCTGTTGTTTACAGCACAGCATGTCACCACGTGTTCCATGATGTGTACTGTGGAAGGTTTATGACCTCTGACCCATTCCCAATTCCCTCCCTCTTCCCTTTCCTGGCCAAGCATGTCAAGGTTTGCCACAGGCTACACCATTTTTTGTGCACTAACTGCAGAGCCCTGGAATGCTGCGTTTATGGTAAAACAGGCTAGCTTTAGCTTTCAACGCATATGATCACATTTCATCTGAACAAATGTTGATATGTGAGATTAAGTGTGTTTGTCGTTGGATTAGAGGGGTACATCCTCAGTTATATGAAAATGTTGACTGTTTTATAACAGAAATGCATATTAATAAAAATAATGAATATAAAATGTAATAAAATTGTCTTATTTAAATATTTCAATTTTAAATGTTTTTTTGGAATGCATGCCCCCAGTACATCCACTGCTGTATCTGTAATCTTATAGATACATTATATATTAATATAAAAACAGAGAGGGGGATCAAAGAGAATATCCTGTTCAACAGATCTATATGGACACATGGTTGTCCTATAGATGAGCTCACTTTAATCTTTTTTTACAGTGGGCAATGTGGCTGGGCTGCGGTTCATTCTGCTTGGCCCCTGACCCTGCTTTCCAAGGCAAATTGCGGGACCCCCTGCTCCTGCTTGATGTAATTAGCTACCCCCTGATATTTTATTCATGTTCACACTGGATTTTCATGGAAGTCCAATCCAATTGTGGCCTATGTACGTTTATGCGAAGGCATTCATTGCTGTCATTGCAACCAATGATTGAACAACAGGCCTGACCCTACTTGAAGGATATGCACCATCAGTATTAATCCTCATACACAGGCCGGGCCCCCTCTGATAGATTTTCCATCGAAGCGGATTAAGCTTTCATTTCTTATGTCCAACTATGGACTTGAGTGGGGGAGATTGAGAGAGAGAGTGGGCGAGAGAAAGAGAAAGAAAGCCTTTGTTCGCTCACAATTAGTTACCCGTCAATCAATCTCTGCCTACCATTACTTTTAGTCATACATGCTTTAATTCCCAGGCTCCATGAGGCTTTTATTTTAGCTCGGTGATTTTGCTGCAACTTATACTGGTACTAGCTGCTCAACAGACCCTGGGCTTTTTTTTTTAACTCTTCCATTTATTCGATATCCTTTCACTCAAAGAAAGAAAAGAGAGAAGACAACACAGATCCACATAGATTTTTTTCACAGACAACAACAAAAAAAACTTGGTTTCTGAGACCTCCCAGTTTCGAGAAATATTTACTAAATCTATAGTGACAGGCGTGACATTGACGAGAATGGCAGGTTGTCAGGCTTTGGCAGATATTTTGTTTGTTTGCTTTTCAAGGCGGCGAGAGCCGTAACTATACATATTAAAAGCTGATTTCTTATTTGCAGAGGAAAAACTGTACACTGGGTTATTGGTTTTCAGTGCTCTGCATGGTGGCCAGCTGCTGCAGTAGGAATTGGAGGTAAGCTCTGTGGAGTAACACATGAGAGCAGGAAGTGGATTGAGCTAAAGTCGATGCTCTGGCATCTTTGCACAAAGCCTCAGCTCTTCTCAAACTTTCAGCCCTCCAGACAGAGAGAGATTAGAAGTAAATCTTTATTGTTCTCCTGAGGGGACTCACCAGTTTGTTACACTGAATTAGATTCTCAAATTTAATAGACGGCAACTAGGTATGATGTAAGAACTTGTTTTAAGCAGGGGTGGAAATTTATAGAGTAATTCAAGTAGGGGTGGGAGTCTTAAAGAATATTTCCTGGATGCTTAGTTTTGTACTTTTAATGAACAAATAGTTGGACTTCCAAAATATGAATATAACAATACTTGGTTTGTACATTGCATTTGCGTATACATTTTTAGTGGCTTTTTTATGTGTTATAAAAATCTGCTGATAAATCTCAGAATCATGAATAGCCAGTGAACTATATTTTATTTTATTTCCCTATTAACAAGAAAAAAAAAAAAGAAAAAAAAAAATTTTCTTTGATTGAGGATTGATAGGTAATGTGTCTGATGCAGTTTTGTTTAGCAGCCGGTGTATTAATGTGTGAGATCATTGTCTTTGTTTGTGACCATTTTATGTAGTTTTATCCCAGCACTAGTGAAAGAGAGACTGCATCGAGGTGCACTCTTGACCTCTGAAATGACACTCTGTAATGTGTCAGGATGCGTCTAGGCAATTGTAGCACATAAAATGATTTGGCGCTGGTGGGATCGGCGGGGATGGGGGAGTGTAACCGCTTCAGGATTTATCTGGGTGTTTTGTGAAGCGCCAATAAAAACAGTTGCCCCCTTTTATTTTGCAGTTAGTATGTGTCACAGAAACCGCTGTGCAAATATTGGCTATCCCTTGCACCTGCTGCCATGACGAGCTCCTCCTCCCCTCCGCCGGCCTATTGATAGTCTCTTCATTTTTCACTTCACAAAAGAAAGGCGGCCACACAATAGGGTCGCGTTCCAGTAGCGCCCTGCCAGTCTCTACCGCCCATACTGTGGGTAAACACAGAAGGGGTTTACTGGCCACAGGGTCTGCCCCTGTTTACATGAGGACCTAAGTTGCAAAAGCAGCACAGGATTACTGGACTATCTAGACAGCGACTCACGCCACAGCAACCATACAAACCCCCACCTTAGGGTCGGCTCTTCCCTCTCATTACCATATGTAGAGTTCCCCAGCCGCACCTAAGAATGCTGTGAATGGGATTAAGTCAAGCGTCCCTTTCACTGTCTCGGCCGCACTCTCGCATTAATTCATGCGCTCATTTGTCCCTCTTCACCAACTCTAAATCCTGTTAATTCTTGGTTTCCCATCCATATCAATTTCCCTTGCAGCATCAGCTATTTCTTAGAGGGTTAAGGTAGCTGAAAAAAGCAAAATAAAACAAAATGTGGAGACTTAAGAACTTGAGAAAAATAAATGTATACGATAAAAACCTCCGAAATGAAAGGTTTGTCATAGTTTACTCAGTGTCATGTTGTTTCAAACCTGAGTGACTGTATTCTGCCTTGAAGCACTAAGGGACTGAAGGTGAAATGGTATGTTCAGTCACTTTAGTCACAGAAAAAAAAAGAAGCGAAAATGAGTGTGTGTCCCTAACATTATGCTGTACCAAAACTTACAACGATCTTTCTTTTGTAGCACACAAAATATGAAGTCAGTGGCAGAAATTTGAGAGATTGACAGATTTGAGTTGTTATTGTCTGATTTCATGTTTATGATGAATTAGAGACCAAACGATTTAGTACAAATTCAGATGTGTAGTTTTGTTTTTGCTGTTCCTTAAATCTCATTAAATGCACATTGCTGCAAAGTCTCTGAGGTCTACTTTTACTCGAAATTCTTCTTGACCTCAGAACATTCTCCTCTGACCTGTGCTGACAGGAACAGATGAGTGTTTGATGAAGAGGGCCCGGCTTATCAAAGCCTAACAGCATGCCTCTGTAAGAAACATACCGAAACGTTACAACATGTTGACATTAGGCTTGCTGAAGAAAGAGAGATGAATTAACGTGACAGGGGTAACCTGAAATGTGTTAATCTATTAGACACTGTGTGTCGTGCAGAGAAAAGTAGCTTGCGGAAAGTTTGGGAAGAAAGAGTGTGTTACTACGTGAAAACTATTTCCTTAAAGGAGTCGTTCACCTAAAGCTCATTCTAAAACTGAATTTAATATAAGTTCAATTTAATGTAGTACACATATCATATAAACTGCTTTTTTGGTATCCAAGCCCAGTGCAGTTAGTTCTGCACTTTTCTATCTTTGATTCGGTAGTATCTCTTTCTCAACTGTAGTATTACACCAAGAACTTTTTTTGTACCATCCCAAAAGATTGCATCTCACTGTCCGTGTGAGCTGAAGTACATTTTCAAGAGGTTTTTTTGCTGTTGTTGTGAGATAAATAAGCACTACTTTATTTTTCTGATGGTCGTTTTTTGAGGTTTCTTTACGTAAGTAAGGCTTCATTGAAATGTAATAGTGTCCTATGACGCTAATAAACACTTGTCACATTATCTGTCCTCTCAGTAGAAGCTTTTAGTCCATCTTTATTTGTCCTTCTAGTGTGCACTTATATACCCAAGTCCATTTAGAAATAAACAGGGCTAATACGGTATCTTTTAATCACCGTTATATTACTTATTTCTGTTACCTCAAGTGCTTTGTGCACACAAAAGTTCTTTTTAGTATTTTGAGTTTCATTAAATAAGATTTAGGTGCTTCAAATGGCAAGGTACCTATATACGTATATATATAAAAGACTGTTTTATATATATATATATATATATATACACACACACACACACACACACACACACACACACACAAAACAGTCTTTTTTTATTTTCTTGATGTTTATTCCTTGAAAGATGTTTAAGTCCACCGCACACCCTTAGACTATTACCTCTCTCTCTGCCATGCACCGCAAAACAAAGCAGCGCTTGTGCTCCAGCAACATCAATTAATTGGCCACAAATCTCCCCCTAAAATAAGCCATTAAGGAGGCAAATTGCTTTAAGTTTATATAATTAATTAATAAAGTGAGTGATGAAATGGAGACTTATCAAACAAGCTCGGCTCCCATTAAAGAGGGCTCTCACTAGGCTAGCTTATTAAATTTGGTCCCGAAACAGTGTTTACAGCGTCGTGAAAAAGCCATAGAAATGCAGAGGCATTGAGAAAAAGAAATGAGTTTGTATAATTAGGGACTATTAGGAGCTTTTAATCCAACGGAGAGAGGGCGGGATGAGTGTGCTGTGCACCAGGGCAAGCTTTAAAGGTAGCATCACCCGCCGCTTGTTTTTTCCTGAAGGGAACCATTGTGAACCCAAAAGCACACGTCTAATAAAGACAGTGTCCCCCTTACCTCACAAAAAGGCAAAGAAGGCTACTCCTGGAAATTGCTATGCCCCCTCCCAGTCTTGATTCTGAGGCTAACAGGCTGTGTTGTGGAAACATCAGCTCTGCGCTGTGAGATTTTCATATAGAGTTCGGCTTCCTGCCCTCTGGCTGACGTCTCTTCAGAAGGAGCGTTGACATTTGCTCTCAAACGATTATTGGCGTCGTACCTCCGTCCGAAGAGCCAGAGGTTCGCCGTGGGTGTTGTCAGGACATCACATCCTTAATAGTTAATTAAACCCCACCCCAGCCTCTCTCAGATGGACAGAAATGAAATAGACAGCTCCTCTGGTGCTTCGTTTTTAACCGCGGAGTAGGAAAGAAAGTTTCTCTAAGTGTCTCGTCAGAATTTCATCTGCATAGCTCCCATATGGCAAGTTTACAGGAAACCTAAAGTGGAGCTCATGCATACAGTTAAGAGCTTATTATCCTTCGCTGCTAATCTGGGCATTTCTATGCTGGAGGCAGATGCCATGCTCTGATATGGAGTGGATTAAGTTCAGCGTCTAATAGCCAATTTTACTGTTGTGTCTTCCACTGACTGCCAACTCCCCTCTCTGCCCCCGACCGCTCCATCCGCCTTTCTTCCCCTCGCCTAATTGAAGCTTTCAAGTGAACAATTTTGCCCTCACAAATAGTCTCATCCCTGCAGCGTAAGAGCGTAGTTTAGACCTTCATCAGACCAGAATCTTATAATTAGAGGCAAAACTCGAACGAAAGCAGTGATGGAAGGAGAGGTTCTGGCGGAAGAGGTGAGTGGATTTGTAGTTTGTGCGAGCATGTAGTATGAATAAGAATTTTGTATCTGGCCAGACGCAGGGATATTTTTAGGAACAGACTGATGTCATCTTGTGTCTGGCTGGTCCTTAGAGAACAGTAGCGTCTGTAATGGAGTGAGGTTGCTTCTCCTGGGCTCGAGCGAATGAGAAAACGACTAAGAAAGCACGAGGGGGGCGTTCACTTTGAATCTCTCTCCATCATTCCGTCTCTCTCCTGCCTGTCGTCTTTTAAAGGGATAGTTGAGGCAAAAATTGCCATGATGTCATCATTTGCATATCCTCATCTGTGTAGCTTTGTTTTTCTCCTATAAACCACGTTAAAGAGAAATTTCTCATACAATTACAAAAATAACTATTTCTTAATTTGTCAAATTATTAGTAACTAACAGTTCACAGTTCCAACAGTGCTTCTTTTATAGGAGGTGTTGAAGATTTGAAATGAGATGAGACACTGCAAGATCCGTGTTCTCGGTCTCGTTTTTTTGGGAAGATTGCCAAAGACACCCTGGGGTTTGCAAACGTTTTCATACGCCTTGAGCACTGATTACATCTCAAGTAACTCGAGTAAGCAGCTGAGCGTCCTCTGGATATCTAAGCATCGTGTCATCTTCCATTGAGAGTCTGTGCATTGTGCTGGAATGAGGGGGTGATTTGTTGTCATTTCGGGAAAGCATTTGCTATTTTCATTTCTATGGTCCGGGCACATAAACAGAAATGTGTGCTTGGCGCACCAGACTCTCCATAATCGCTATGTGTTTTTATTTCCTTACCGTCAGAAGGCGGCATTTGGTGGCCCATCCTGAGATGCGAACGATGCTGCGTATGTCAACAGCCATGTGCCATTAGGCTGACATTCTAAGTGGAAACCGGCTGGCCTTTGTGAGAGGAATGGAAAGGAGAGCGATACGAGCCAAGACAGACAGGGAAGGGAGTAAAAAGAGTACTGAAGAGATATATACAATGATCTTCACTGTAGGACTGCAGCTGCTGGGTAGCAATGATGATACACTCTCCACGACACACTGTAATAGCTTAAGCTGGATTGACACAAAGAAGATTGTACCGTTTAAATAGATGCTTTGTGCACCATGCTTTGCTTGTCTGTATAAGCAAGCATTCACGACGCTCTCCTGTTGTGCACGGAATTCGATTTCTTCAGGGTGTCAGATAAAGCACCGCTCTTTTGTTAGCTGCAGTTCTGATGTTCTTTGCAGTGTTTTCCACAACTTTTGGCGTGTTTGCCACCACGGCTTCAACAGGAAGGATCAAGTAGCACTCATATAAAGTAATGGTTTATTCTGTAATGTGGAATATAGATCTATTTAGAAATAAAAGACGGAACGTTTTAATATCAGTTCTTTTTTATCTTCATCTTTTATCATTAACAAAGCAGATTTTGATAAAAGTTTGATTTTGGAAAGTTAGCTGGAGTAGATTACCCATGCCCGAGACATCTCTTACAGTGGGCTCTTACAATGGCACAGATTAATTCAGTGTGGCATAGGGGAATTGTAAGTTATGAAACATGTTTGTGTGGACCTCTGGATGGTGCTATAGGGAACCGTGTTATCCTCTTTCCTGGTAGCTGCTACTGTGCTCAGTGTTTGTAATTACTGTGCTTTAACTGCATAATCTAAAGTGGACTGGACTGAAACTGTGCCCGTGTTTATTCCTATTAGCTCACAATTGCATTGCTATTGGATTCAGTTTTTTGCTTTCTCTCTACAACATGCCTCTTAGTGCCAAACATATTGCCATGTCTGGCAAAATGAGGCAGACTCGTTTTGACTAATTCAGCCCTGTAACGTCTTACGGAGATGTTCCTTAATCAAAACTGTGAACTGCATTCATTATGTGAGAGCGTGAAATATTACATAGGTCTCAAAAACCAAACTGCTTATTATGACGTTACTTATGGGAGCAATTATATCTAGAAATGCACTTTTCCTTTACAATCGGTGACCCTTGTTGAAGTGAACAGCATTGTAATTTAGTAGAAAAAGTGCTAAGCATTTTTTTTATGCTTTAAACAAAATTCTTCATAATCACATAGTTTGCAAGTAACACAAAAGGACACTTTCATAACGGACACAGATATGGATGCGACTGCTGATCTGATTATCAGTGCATAGGGAAGAGAAATGGCTTTGGGAACACAAGCCTAAAAAAAACCCTTCTCTTCTCATGCAATTCTAAATCCTTCACTGATCGTGAAATGGTGCATTATCATAATCTCATCAATTCTAGAGCACTTGAAATGTGCCGTATAAATAAGTAATTATTCCATAGTACAGAATCATAGTGAGGCAGTCATTGTGGCTTCATCTTGACACCTAATTTGCTGTATATGGTTTGTATGACTAGATTTAGTTATTAATGTGCAAGGAAGTGCCTGCAGACATTTTCTGGCATCTCGTACGTTGTCCTTAACTGTAATGAGGAGAAAGCAAGGTGTCTGGGTTTTTTTCTTCTTTTGTTTCTTTTAAGTTTACTGGGGAACACATTAAAGAGAGCCCCAAGTCACAATAACCCTGATAGTGGTATAACAATTGAGTCTCCATAGGAAGGTTACAGCCTGAAACCTTGAATGAACTGGGGGGAAAAAAAGGCGAAGGAGAAATGCATGACACAATGGACAGCTCAGATATTGAATTGGCTCAATAATACAAAGGCTAAACATAAATCATATGACTCGAGCGCAGTCTAGAGAGGTCACATGGCTAATTTGGGTTGAGATTTGGATACGAACAGGGAACATTCAGAAATGGCATGTGTTTAAAGTCCTCATTTCATGATGTAGACCTCAGCCTGAAGCACCAGGGAAAGGTCGAGCGGTGCTCATCCTTTCCGTCAGATGGAAATTGACAGTCAGGAAAAGAGTTCTGTCTTATACTGATGCCCTACTTTAAAAGTGTAATACTTAGGCGTTTGGAAAATGGAAAGCCAGTACAGTACTTAATACGTGTGGATATCTGCAATATGCAATATGGCAAGTTGGCACATTGGCATATTGAGTGGAATGCTAACAGTTTGCCCTGCTCCCACGAATTTTCAAAAAGATCAGCAAAGGGGCCTGGAGAATGTTTGAAGTCCCAGTAGGAGTGCATGATTGTGGGCACGGGCACGAGTCCTTAGCAGCCCCCTATCCTGGATGAATGTCAATAAATGCTGTGTGAAATTACTTACCTTGTGAAAATGAAGGCTGGCCTCTCTCTCAGATTTGAAGCTGCCTGCCGTTTGAGCTACTGTACAATCTCAGGTTTTTTTTGTTTTTTTTAAGTTAAGTTATTCATATATAAATGTATTGAACTAATCTGAATATGTGACCCTGGACCACAAGTGAGTAGTGTGAATTTCTTAATTATACATTTTCTGAAAGTTGAATAATAATAATAATATGGTTACAACATACATAAATATGGTTTAAGATCTCTGATATTTGGCAGAGATACAACTATTTAAAATTCTGTGGAAATCACCTTTAAAGGAGTCATACAAAGGCAATTTTCCACTAGCTTATATGATTCTTTAGGGTCTTAATAAACGTTTGTAATATAGTTTGTTTTAAAATTTCTCAAAGAT
>JAUCMU010000026.1:20345232-20363832 GCA_032275025.1 Enteromius treurensis | reverse complement strand
AGTATGCATGTACATTAAGTTGTTCGGTTGGCTCTTTTGGCACCAAATTTATCTGTTTATTTTTGATACATTTGTATGTTTAAATATATAAAGCTATTTATTTCATTTGGATGAATTTCTCAAGACTTTTGAACCCCACTGTTGATTTGGTCATTGTGGTTCATTGAAGCGAGTGGGGTGGGAAACTAATTCTTGTAATTCGCCAGCGTCCACAGTGTACTTGTGTTCATTCAAAGACATATCTGTTGCTATCAGAGCCTGTGTATTAACATGCCGTTTTAGAGGCTTCACAGTGAGCGAGTTGAAACAGAAAGGAGATCAAAGCTGAGAGCAGCATTTAAAGAGATGGCAGCTGTAAGTATTTAAGTGGTAAAGTGCTGGAAAATGTTGTACTTACATGTTGGAGCTATGGTGTGGGATTGCATTTCTTCAGCTCTTTATGACTCGTAATGGCCGTATTCTGGCCACAGTGTTTTAACACAATTGCTTGGTGAAAGCATATCATCATCATCATCATCATCATCTCTCGCCTGTCTTTTTATATGGAATGATTCGTTTGCTACCAAGCTACATTAAGTAGTCTGTTTTCAAACCTCACTTTCAAATGAGACTTTAGACTTTCTTTTGAATGATGCCTCGTTCAATGTATTTCTCATTTTTTTCTTCAGATTTTTGGGTTGTCCTCTCTCTCTCTTGCATCTTTAGTATTTTTCTGTTTATTGTTGTATAAGCGAACCAAGACAGCCATCAGCTTGCATATCACCCTAGAAGAAAATTATGGTTATTTTCCTTGAGTCTCTGGTTTATGTACCCTTTTTTTTCTTTTCTTCAAATGCTGCACACCTTGCTGAGATCCACAAAAGTGCATGTCAGTCAAAGGAGCATTACTTCTCTCTCAAGTGGACGTCTGTTGAATTCTCTTCTATATCACCCTGAAAGCTCAGCGAATGAATGACATGAATTGTGCGTGCTAAGAGAGAATGCATAGACCTGAATGTTACAGACAGATCCAGACTAGAATTTTCTGAATAGATCAAGTGTGAGCCAATAGCCAGCGAAGATCATGAACCTGCTGTAGAGCTTGACAGGCTTAGTAAATAAAGCAACGGTAACTTGTTTCTGTGTGTTTGTGCACAGAAACTCACATAGTCTAACAGCCTTAGTCTCTGCCAGCCTTACTTCAGCCCTGTGAAGCTGATGAAAAAGTTTAAGGAAAAGCTTCAAACAGCACATAGCACTTAGATTTTTGGTCAGATCTGAACTGACAAAAAAATAAATTAATCCATCCTTTTTTCCCTCTTGATCTGTGCTTGTGTTCTTGAGATATCGGTCTCTTTATTTATAAAGTTTACTGAACCTATTTATATTTATTTAATTTTTTTTTATTTTGTCTTATCTTATCTTTAAGCATTATTATTATTATTATTATTATTTATTTTAAAGGGGATTTATTGTACTTATTATTTTGTTTTAATATGTCATTGTAGTAGTAGTAGTAGTATAGTTTATTTATTTATTTTATTCTTTTATTTTATTTTAGTCAGTTGTATTATTTATATATATATATATATATATATATATATATATATATCGTTTTATTATTATTATTATACAAGTCATTGAAACACAACATAATAAAAATAATAGTAATAATATGTTGTGTTTCAAGTATGATGATGATGATAATAATAATAATAATAATAACAATAATAATAATAATAATACAACCCCCTTAAAATGTAGTAATAATAATAATAATAACAATTATTATTATTATTATTATTATTATTATGATTATTAGGAATTGTAGTATTATATTATTATTATTATAAAACTCATTGAAACACAACATAATAATAATAATAATAATAATAATAATAATAATAATAATAATAATATGTTGCGTTTCAATGAGTTGTATAATAATAACACAACTCCTTAAAACATAATAATAACAATAATAATATTAATTATTATTATTGTTATTTGATTATTTTATTTTATTTTAAGTTGCATTATTTATTTTTAGAAGATTTATTTAAAAGCCGCTTGAACCAAAAATCCAAAGAACCACTTTCCATCGCCGTTTGAATAGGCTTGACTCTTCTGATGTCACAAATTGAGTTAAGCACCATTTGATGTGAACCTTGCCTTAGAAGGATGTGTCATTGTGTGGGGCAAAAGGAAAAGACACTGAATAAGAGATAACCACACATCTGTCTGATGATAAATGGTGTCTTTTCATTCCCGAGCTTTCACCTCTGTAATTCACGTTTAATTTAGCCTGGCTTTGATGGAGAGCAGAGATCTGGTTAGATCACAGAGCGACGACTTACAGCGCCACCGCTTTACCATGGCCACTCCAATCCTCTATTGATCCTGACTGCCTTCAAAGAATTCTGTGCGATTCCATGATCATATTACATGGGCCTTCAAAGTGCACTTCTTCTCCCTTTCTCTACCGGAATGCTGGGGGAGATCTCGAGTATATATCTGTTTGGGTTGAATTGTTTCCTGAGCGAAGTCAATAGCTACATTTCCTCTCCTGGAACTGAGTGACCCGAAGGCTTGCTCGTAAAGGTCCGGCTGTAATTTGATGTTGTTTATAGATTTGTTTACTTCAGTATGTGCTCCGTTCCTGGATCTACAAAGCCACCATCACCAGACACAACAAAAGCATTTCTGTGCTTTTATTCAGTAATTTCTTAATGTTACTCTAGTAAATAAAGGATGACAAGAAAATAGTAAAACAAATATATCTATATATAAGCAACAACATGGCACAGTAAAAGATCAGAGTTCAGATTTAGGTCTTACATGCATGTATTGAGTTTACTGATTACTCATTCCATTGAATAGTTACAGCTTCAGTTTTAGAGATAGCGAAGTGGGGATTTACATATATATGTATGTCTGTCTCTCTCTCTCTCTTTCTCTCTCTCTCTCTCTCTCTCGCTCACAATGATTTGACATCATTTGAGATTAAATGGTGTGGTAATTGGGCTTTGTTCTCAGTTGTTGAAGAAGAGTTATTTTTTTCACATTTGATGTTATTTATTTATCTTTTTTGTACTGGTACTTTTGTGATGTGATATGATGTAACGCTGGAATTGTAACTTATTAAATGAAAGTGTGACTTACAGTATAGTTAAAAAAAAGCATTTTAAAATACAAATTCTCTCTCTCTCTCTCTCTCTCTCTCTCTCTCTCTTTTAAAAATCCTTTATTTACAGCAGTAAAATAAAACCATACTATATCAATAACAATTTTTAGTCTCAATTCATCATAAAAGGGGAAAATACCAACAACACCATTAATAACAAAGAAAAACACATTTTCTTAAAATGCTAACAACAAATCGTCATTTTCATTGACTTCACATAGCACCCCATTTATGGCCCAAGTATTCACAAACATCAGCAAACACCCTACAAGTTTATAATAAGCATGTTCTATCCTGAGTCTTGATGCTACTAAACCTAAAAACATCAACAAGGGATCTAGTGTATCTCTAGCAAGCATTTTATTTTTTCTTGTTTTCCAAATAGCGAGCTTGGCAGTCCCAAATATAAAATTTTGTAAAACCAAAACATTTTTTTATATATATATTTATATTACATTGTTTCGTTTTCTGTACAAAAAAAGACAACCCACCCCTACATTTGGATTGAGGTGCACCACACGTCTGTTCGTAGCTACCGCACCATGTACAATCCTCCACTGTAAGTCACCAGTCCGTTTATCAATTGGACGTTTGTACAGTGACTGCCAGCTAGGAGACATGTCCATTCAAAAAAAAAATCAGTCCATTTCGAAGACATTACTCCAGATAAAAAATAAATATCAGACACTTTTACACAGGTCACATACATAGCCCTTTTACTAGCGGACTCAAAAGTATTCAGCTCGGGGATTTTGAAGGACAATATGTGATTTTCCACCTCATGCCATTCCCCTACATCTGCAGAGAGAGAGAGAGAGATTGATATTGATATTCACTCCAGAGATAATTTTTCTGGTTTGGATTCAATCAGATGAAAAACCTATAAAAAAAAAACCCTGCTAAAATGCTACAGTAAAAACCTGTTAATTGGTTAACCATAAGTTCCTGTAAAACTTACAGGGAAAAATCTTAAAATTGACGTTCCCAGAATTCCCTGCATGGCATTTTAAATTTTGTTAGAATTTTAACGCTTTTTCTTTGAAATCGTTGTTTCTTCAGTTGTGTTTTTTTAGTGTTGTTTGTTACATATAATGTTGTTAAATGATTGGTTATTGCATATTTCAGTTTAATGGGTCTCACCATGAGGTGTTTAGTGTTTGTGTGAATGACCCTCTATATACAGTATGTTCGTATTAAAAAAGCTACTTGTGATGGACTTTGGTTCATCATGTGACTTTCTCATCACCACATGCATTTGGTGGTTATCAGTGTTTTTCAAAGGTACACAACTTAAACATATAAAATAATGAATAAATAAATAAAAATCCAAAATGGCTAAAAAAAAGTTACATTAACAAAATAATTTTTAATAGTTTTTCATTTAAAATTTAAAATTGATTACATATATTAGTCTCAGTTATAGGTAACAGTAACAACAACCAGTGAACATCATAGCAACCCCTTCATCATGGCGGCAGGTTTTTCACAAGCAAGGACCACTCAAATATTCTTCAGAAAATGGCAGATCTTCTTTTTTTATATTGCAGTTAAAGCCAGCAGTCTGAGTTTGATTAAAGTGCTGCGCCATCGTCTACTGAAGGGCTTATCTCGCACAAATACTGTAAAAGTACCCGGCTATCTCTCTATGCTCACAAGCTGCTCTTTTACAAAACAAACAAGAGCAGGAAGTTATGAGCGTAAAGCCTCATAACTACATTTACTGGCATAGTTTATACACAGTCCAATCCCTGAGTAATCCAGACAGCGGGTAACAGTGGGTCCCATAAACATCTTGTAATCCAGCCTGCCGGGGAAGCAGTTGAGCGTGCGCTTTGGATGCCGTGTGCATGGACACACTAATTCCAAAGTGAAGCAGGTCACAGCTTACACTTTAAAGTCCTGTCAGCCCAGTAATCACTATCTGAGTCAAACCTGCGACGGCACACAAAGAATGAATGCTCACCCTGTGCTCTATCATTATAACTCATTATGCTTGACTAGCTTTTGTCATTAAAGCAAACATCCAGGGTTGTAATCAAAGATGGAGTCTAAAGGATGTAACAGAGGGGTCCGGCTTTTTAGGAAGGCAGATCAGAAATAATTGGCTGTTAGGGAAAAGTGATTTCTCTAAGCTATGCTTACAGATGCTTTATCTGTATAGAGACTTCCTGTTTACCATTGATTCTGCTTCTGCATCCACACAAATTGTTCTTTTCATGCAACCAGAAGTAGTTTTCGTGATGAAAGGATCCAAGGTTTGGCTCGAGCCAGATGCTCCTCTGACCCCCCCGAGCATCTGGACTGGGGTCATCCCATGCAGCGTGAGTCCGAGCCAACGGAGGGCTTTCAAAAACAACAAGCTGCTCTTCTGCGTTCCTAGGGCTGCAACCCCTGGCTGTCTCTCACATGAAAATGTTTTTGTAGAGGGTTCTGTTCCTTCTGCCCTCTGGATCACCATGCAACTGTCCCGGCTCTATGATCTGCTGATGAGCGCAGACACTCGTAATCAACCTGGTTTCACTCAATGAGGTGAAATAAGTACTGAAGCTGTATTTGGATGCAATTCGTGACTGGGGTCTTTCTGTGCTGTAGTGGTTTTAATCAGACTGCTTCCACGTATCACCTGTTCGTGCTGGACGTGAGCTGACTGAGATACCGTGACGTGGGGAGGGGTGTGAAAAGCTTATGAATCCACATGCATGCATGCTGCAATCTTTTACCCTTGACAAGCGGATCCATAGGTCTGTGAAGAGCCTTCGGTGGGATTGTGAAGACTTCTGTGGAATTACATTGTTGATACTTTCTGTGGATTTGATGCTGACAGATAATAGTGTCTTGCACTAACAAGCGTAATGCCAGGCTGCCTTAAAGGAGAAGAAATTTTATTTATTATACTTTATTTATTTATTCATTTTTTGTTATCTTCTAGGCAAACTTTGACATTTGTATGCACAACACGTGAAGTATTTCCAAAGGCCTCTTCAGACCAGGGGCCTGTTCCATAAAACAAGTTTACCAAATAAGCCAGGTTTATTTCAGTTAGTCTGACTAATTGCCAGTTCATTTGGTTTAAAATAAGTCAGACTAATTAAAACAAGCCTGGCTTATTTGATAAACTTGTTTTATGGAACAGGCCCCTGGGCAAACAAATTGGATCTTAACTTATCGGTTAACCTTCAAAATAGAAAGAATTATACCTAGCCACATGTTGAATAAAAAAAAAAAAGTATTTGTGGGAAAAGAACTGTTCTCAACAGGTTCTTATTTCTTATTTTTTCCTCCATCCCCCATCTGTTAGATGATAGAGCGAACCTTTAAAAACCTCCCCAGCCAGACTTACAACTACAACACAGCTCAGCGGCTGGTCTCAGGGCCACAGATCTCCATCAGAGGAGGCAAACATGGCCAACCTCAGCACCCAGCTTGTGACTACAGGGAGTCATAAGAGCCTGGGCCTATGTGAGCCTATCAGTGTTCCTATATTACTGACAGCATCTCAGCTCTGCTTCTGACTTATTTAAATAAATTAATACTATATAATTTCTATTTCTAATTTAATTCAAAATATTTTGTTTCAAATAAATGCTGAATTTTTTTTTTAATTTCTATTTCGAGTCCTGAAAAAAAGTTCTTCTGCACAAATATTAAGCAGCACAAATTGTTAATAAATATAATAATAATAATAATAATTATTATTATTATTATTATTATTTTATATTAGTATTAGTAGTAGTATGCAATTATAATAAAATAATATAAAATACATTTAAAATAAATAAATACAAGCATACAGTACATGCATGTAACTAAATCAATAAATATATCAGTATATTAGAATGCTTTCTGAAGGATGATGGCGCACAGACTGTATTATTGACTGAAAATGTAGCTTTGCCATCACATAAATAAAAGTCAAAAATGCAGTAATTTTTCACAATATTCTTTTCAAATACACTTTTCAACAGTTCTTTTTGTTATCGATTATTAATTCACATAATTGTGAACAACATTTTAAACATGTCATGGCCATATGACTGTAGGTGAGGTTTCTATGCCATTTCATGTACATTCTGTTTAAAATAAAGCAAACAATGAGCAACACTTTACTGCATTAATAATCTAGGTTGGTTTTCACCTTTGCACTTTGCATATTCAATTAAAATTTAAAAAAATTATTTTTTTAAATGAGTAAAAACGACAATGGATCAATGGATTTAGAAAATGAATTACTTTACAATGAACAGTGTATGTACAAATAGACATTAAACGCTGTAATAAGTTTTAGGTTTTTTAATATTTTCTAAGACATCAAACTAATGTTAACAAATGAAACCTAATTCTAAAGTGTTACTAATAGCTCCTTATTAGCTTTAGAGGTGCACCCTGGGAAAGGTCAGTGAGAGTTTATGCACTAAAACTCCCCACTATCACAAAGATAGACTGTTGTTTTGTTAGATAAAAGATTCTTTCTAGACACTAGAAATGAACCATTTGTTGGCCATATGCCTAAGGGATATGCTTTCAGTACAGAATGAAAGTTTGGTGGTTTAAATGTAATTGGTCAAACCAGCCCTTAAACCAACCATCTTGTCTCGTAGCTCATTGGCTGATGGCCTGAATCCAAAGGGCATGGCTGTAAAGCCCTCTGCGGCCAGTTAACAGCCCTGTGGAATGACTCTTCCCACACTCTGTGTGCTCTTGAGCTGCCTAGTAAGAAATGAAAGACACGGTTGGGTCTTGGTACTGTAATACCGCAGCTTAGAACTACAACCCATTCGTATTCACCCCGCTGAGACCGTCTCTAAAACATGATGTATTTCCCTCACTCATTATTTCGGCACTTCCTCTTTGTTAAATCCAGGTGATATGGATTCTCACAAATGACCTTACGATAAGGCGTAATGTCAGTACGATCCATCGTCTTTCATTGACGCCTGTTTTCATTTCACACAAATGTGATCGTGCGAATTTAATATGAGAGATAACCTATTATCGTCTTCGCATGCTGCAGCGCCAAACTATAGGAGAGAGCTGTTAGTGCCGCTCTGCCAGATTACCGTGTGAATGTGCGTGCTAAGTGAGCTCCAAACCAATAAAAAAAGCCATGCTTGAGCAAGTCCCGCTTCGAACGGCGCAAAAATTAAGTGGAGGTTACAGCATTGCTTTGTCATTTGGCCTAAATCCATTGGATGCTTCATGATATGAGTGCATTTGCTCGCAGATTGCTGCGCTTTGCGTTTCTCACAACCACAGAGGTTACCGTAAACTAAAGTTTTCTGACATGAGGAGGAGAAACAAGGCTTGGCAATCCTCCTGAGCTCTTATCCAAGTCCAGCTGTTAGTTTCTCAGTCTCAGTGTGTCTCTCACTCATAATGAAACTGTTAGAGAGCCGGTTATTATTGGGTCAGGCTGTGACCTTTCTAGCCTCTTCTCCACTTAGTCTCCACAGGCTACCAGGAGAACCCAGGGTGGGATTCGAGAGTGTATTAGCGACCCCTACACCTGGTCATGCTTTGAAAGTCTCTCAGACATATCACATCGTCTTCAGAGGGAATCAAGCTTTACCTGCCGTCCCATCACAATTATCATTAGCGCTAACCTCCCCCTTTTCCCTTGTTATGGTTAGAGATGATGATAATTGCATGGATGGGAGAGCACTGCCCTCTCCCCCAGCTCTTTTTCTGTGCTGTTCACCTTGAGGCTAGGCAGCTTTGCCTGAGCTCCCCAGCACCGTGAAGGTCAAGATTGAGGAAAAGGGGTAAGTCATTATAGATGCCTCCTAATAACCTGACATCAGAAATCTGTCAGAGAGAGGTTGAATTATACTCATTCAGACAAGCTTCCCTTGTATTTATGGTCCACAGACGCAACAAACTCTCGGGTACTTGGGTAAAAACAGCTCGAATCACTTCACTATTACAAATGAATAGCTCCAGACACTAATTTTACAAGCACATCATCAAAATGCACTCACCTGTTTCGCCGCAAAATCTCCACCCCGAATTTAGAGCGTATATTAAACACTCAGTGCCAGAACCTGCGTTATGCTGTGCTCTGATTCAATTTGTGTGCGTTTTTTCCTTATTGATTGGCCTTATCCGATCAATGCAGGTTCAGTTGGATGAAAGAAAAAGAAACTGTTTCAGATTTGTCCCTAAAGGATTTTTTTTTTTTTGAGAGCGTGAGCATGCATTTGAGAGGCTGGATGGTGCGAACGCAGTGGTATGCTTATATCCAGGCAATGAATAGGTTGGAGGATTGAGAATAAGACCTCTCTTTAGCCTTAGTCACTGGCAGAAATAGTCACAGCTGTAATTGTCCAACGCAAATAATGTTTTGAAACCTCAGTTGCGTGTAGATCTGGCTTCTTTCACATCAGTAATTTCCTACCTTCCTTTATTTTATTTCATTTCATTTCCCTCACTGACTTCCAACAACTATTTTTAAACTTTGTGTGTGCTCTTCGTTTTGTAGACTGAATATAATGATGACACAAACTTTGTTTTCCACTAAACTTTCCTTTTTACCATACTCTAATTGTGGAAGCATTTTTCACTCAGGCCTGATTTAATTCCTAAAAGAATCTGTCTCGTATTGATTGGCATTGTTCAGGTTTGGACAGTCAGTTTTGCGGAGGTAGATGAGTCAGATTATTCCAGACAGATTGCGCGTTTCGACAACGCTCTTCCCAGCAGACAGTCAGACTCCACACTGTCTGCTCCGTCTGATGCGTTGCCGGGACATTGAACACATTTTAAGAAGACCTGTCATCAATGTTTTCAGTCCTCCGCTTACCATCTCGAGCTTTATGTCTCCATGACTGCTCTTGGGTGAATCATTTCAGTCCGGAAGCGAACATGTGGTAGTGTTTAGCTTGCTAATGCTCAAGGCTTTGGCTGCCTGGGGGGAGATATCACATGGACAGCTCCCAGCAGAAGGATTCAAGTCCAGTAAACAATCTCTACGCCCAAATGTGAAGAACTTTGGAAATGAGGCGCTCCCATGGGCTGCCCTCTGTCCAAAAATCACAGAAAGGGCTTGTGTGAACTTGAGTGTGTTTTTCTGTTGCCTTTTTTATTGCTTTTCTTATTGTAAGTTCTATTATTGCTATTGCATTTCACCTCTCATGGCCGCCAAGAGCTATTCTCTCATCCCTACATATAACAATGGACTGTGGATTCAACACACATGTATGTGATTACGTTGGCAGGAGCAATCTTGTACCGCTAATGTTTTACTAACATTTTAAAACCACCTTCCCCCTGAATACCTTTCGACTTCGTGTTTTCCTTTTAATGGATCGCATTACTAAAGCATCACTCTGAAACACTGCTGTTTTTATTGCGCCGAAACACCCCGAACATAATCAGTCCTTCACGGTCAGTTAATAACAAAAACCACCTGGCTTTTTTTCATTTTTTTTTTTCATCAATAGTTGGCTTACTTATTCAATTATTTATTACATTTTCTCGTATTCACTCATGTTATTTATGTCCTCCATGTACACAACATGTCTTGTATTGACTTTAATTTATTTGTATAAATGCGGTCCTCCATAAAATCTTAACGAGCCATCTGTATTTGTTTCACTTTACACAGCCTGTATCCTTGTAATGCTGTGAGGCCCAGTTTATTTATTTTTTACTGTATTTAACACAAAACTAACTAAAAGGTTTTATCTACACCCAAGTAAAACTTTATTTCTCTAGCACTTCGTTATGGAGTTTTAAGGAAGCGCTTAATTTACATCTTTGTTTCTTTTTGCTATTCAACGGTGATGATTTATTGGTTTTTATTGGATAGCGCAACCGGAAATGAAAAAGTGTCGCCATTTGCTGACCCGCATGTGGTTTCAAACCTCGGAAACATTATTTATTCTGTGAAATAAAAAGAATAAATTTTAAAGAATTAAATAAATAATACATTTTTTTAGGTTATCAAAGGCATGAACCGTAAAATCGATGGAACTCAAAATATACATATAAAGTATCTTTACAAAAAATAATAATAATAATAAAAAGGGCCATGCAAAGGAAATCAATGGGGTCCAGTGTTGTTCTGGACAATGCTATTTTTCTAACTTTGTGTGAAAACTTTGGTAAAGGCTCTTTTATATTCCAGCATGACTGTGCCCCAGTGCGCAAGGCAAGGTCCATAAAGACATGGTTGGATGAGTTTGGTGTGGAGGAACTTTACTAGTCCTGACCTAAACCCTATATTACACTTCTGGGATAAACTGGATTGGAGATTGCAAACCAGGCCTTCTCATCCAACATGAATGAATTGAACGAATGGGCAAAAATGGACAAACATACTCTAAAATCTTGTGGAAAGCCTTCCCAAAAGAGTGTAAGATGTTATAACTGCAAAGGGGTAACCATCTCCATATTAATTATGTATTTAGCTAGTGATGTCATCAAAGTGACTGTTTGTTTTAATAGCCAGGTGCAAAAAAAGATGAATAATAATAAAAAATATAATAATTATAATCCAGTTTTGATACAAATAACAGCTCATCAAACTGAGAAGCAGTTTTAGCCTCTTGGAGAGGTGGTGGACACGTCCTGCTTTGTGAGTCTTTAGCTTGTGTCAATACACTAAGCATATTCTAGAGGGTAGATCAAGAGGCTTAGCTCACTTGGCTGTTACAAATTTAGTCTTGTTTTCCTTGCATGCAATTTTTCTTTTTTTGGCAGAAGCCCTGTTCCCATTTTCAGTGATGGACAGAGGGAGGAACTGTAGCACATTGTGCAATGTTTTGTATTACAAACAAAGACATGTCCTACTCTTCTCTGGTTATTAATTTCTGCAAGATCACACTTCCTGTAACACTACAAAATGGTTGCAAGCCAGCGGATAAAAAGCTCTGTCATAAACAAGTAGGGTGGAGTGTTATTGAATCAGCAAGCCTGCTGCAGATACAAAACAAAAACTGCCCTTTTCCACCGTAAGTGGAAGTAGTGATGGGCTGAGCTGTGCCTGTTTCTCATTAATCCAGCACCGTTCAGACCGAGGAGGTTGCAGGCCTGGCGGGCTGCAGATTTCTAGCAGCTGAAGAGCCTGAGGATGTGTTGAGAACATCCTGCTGAGAGCGTGGGCTACCCAGGTGGGAGAGCCAGCTGGTGGAAGGGTGTGACAATGCGCCTAAGGGGGTGGTGGGGGTATCTTGAGCTCCACAATATGGCTGAAAGCTGTTCCTTCACCTGCAGCCCTTCCCCTTAAATATTGAGATCCTTCGGGAGCCCTGTTTTCTGATATATTATTTTCTATGGTCTTCAGATTTTTCAGATTGAAGCTGTTCTCTGAGTACTACCTATACTTGCATCATAACCATCTATCTATCTGTCTATCTATCAAATTGAGTCTGGTATGGACTCATGGTGTTATCAGTGTGAGACACATTTCAAAGACACCGAAGTAAGGAAAGCAGAGAAAGGTCATAATACTGTAAAAGTCACAGTAAAACTTCCAGCTTCTAAAATGCACTATAAATGCACTGTTATCAGCTTATGAAATTTATTCATGTCATGACAACTCTCAGTGGGACTGGCATGGTAATGTACATGACGGTGTTGATGTGACCCCCACCCCAGCTGCGAAAGGTTGATGTTTTCCGAAGTGCTCTTCTACTGCCAAGATGCTCATTGGCTACATAGATGGAGAGAACCAATCAGCTGTGCCCTGTGATAATGATGTCATTATGTCAGATTGATTTAGACCTATCGGAAAACATTTAGAGTTCCATGCCAGAACTTTGGATTTAATAAGATATATAATAAATAACTGTTCGGAACTGCAAGTGCTATCAACTGTAAGGGTGTTAAATGCTCATACAAATTAATGATTTGGTATCCATTTTTTTCCTGAGCACACCTGAGTTTTTAGCATCAAAATAAATCAATAAATCAAACTCACAGAAGATCTGACTCACTGAGCAGTCTCAGAAGAGTCATCATTGCTTCCGGTCCAAAACCGACATTCATCAGTACCACAGCGCTATTGACACAACAGCAAAGGGCCCGTAGCCAGCAGCAAATCCACCTGCTTAGGACATGCTCCTGCTTTGATAGCTCCTTCACATATGCAGATTTCTTGGGAGAGGTTTGTTTGTAAGCGATTTCCTGGGAGACTTCCATCTTGGGCTTAAATAAATAGCGGAGTTGTGATGATTAGCGCTGAGGTGCGCTCCTACTCCCACAAGCAATCTGCCAAACCTAGGCTTCTTCTGTCTTTGTTTTCACTTGAGTATTACCCAGAATCTCTCTTTCTCTCTTGCTCGTTCCCTCGGGTGGGTCCCAGAGCTGCGGCCCTGATTTAGTTAGTTGGTAGTTGACTGTGACAATGGTTCGGCCGAGGATTTTGCTGACACATTATGTCACTCAGGGAGAGGCTCTCTTCAAGCAGGCCTCAAAGGGAGCCGGTCCCTCGAATACTAGTCACACACGTACGGAATTAACGTCGGTTTGGGGCTGTTCCAAGCTGCTGTGCTGGCTGCTCCTTAGGATTACAGAAATAACACAATTATCTCCATGGCTTTGAGCCGTTGACAGAGCAAGCCCTGTGTTTGTCAATAGCAGGCCCACAAAATCTCCCTTCAATATACCGAGCAGCGCTGCAGTCACGCGCCGATGGTCTCTTTAGCACGTTGTCTCTATATGTCTGTATCTCTTGCTGTTTTTCTATCTCACCTGTCTCTTTCTATTCCTTTTCCATTTTCTCTTCTCATCCCTCCCTCACCTCGTTTTTTTTTATATGTCATGCTATAAAAAGGAAGCCTGACATGCATCAGTGTCTTGGTTTAATCGTGACACATCTGCCATGATCTAGCGTTTCTCTGTCCTTATGCTTTCCACCCTGGATCCGTTATCAAGGTGCCATATGTATAATTACCTTATAGAGAGGAACATATGTCATTTTTATTGCTACAGCGGGAGCTCATGAAAAGTGTGGTCCAAAGCACAGGAGTCATGCTTTTCATTTTGGTTAGCCGTATGACAAGACCACATCAAAAATAGTACAGTCCACACATCTGATACAATGATTAGGTTGTTTTTTTTGTCCAGTCTGTTATCATTTACACATTCTTGTATCATTCCATAGTCATTTGACTGATTTTTTGTGGAGTGCAAATAATGACTTTGTTATTATTAATCTTTTCTTGTGCGATTTAGCAAGCACCTAGAACACCTTAGCAACAACATAACAATGTACTAAGAGCCACTCAGTATACTGTGGTGGTGGTTTCTTCTAAAAATGCAAAAAAATAAAAAAGTTATTTTTTCCATAATCACAGTTTGTGTGATCATTCGGTTTATGAATAGTGTCTAAAAAAATTTTTTTGTTTTGTTTTAGAAAAAAAAAAAAAAATGCAGATGCATTTACTGGTTTTGATAATTAATGCTTACCCTCTGATTCTGTTTTTTTTGCTTTTAGTAAAAAAGGACGTGGAAGAAGCAGATGACAGGATGACACAATTCAAGAAAAAAGCAAAAGAGCTGCGAATTTTGGATGCCAAGACAGCCCAGAATCTGTGTAAGTTATCAGTATTCTATATCATCATAACTCCAGATGTTTTTTTTTTTTCTTTTTCCTTCCAAAGAAGTTACATTCTACTCTAAAGAATTGTCTTTTTGTGTTATTTATTATTATTAATATTATTATTTATTTTATTTAGAGAAGTCCTAGGTATCTAGGTTCTCTGTACTGAAATCAGTTCAGGCTGTTGAATCTATAGCTACAATGTTGTCAGGCTTCGACTGACACTTTTCCTCCGTTCTCTCCTGTTTGTTTGTTTTCTTGTTCCTACATATCATGTCAACTTTGAAATTCCTTTTATCCTCTTGTGTTGTCAAGCAGCATTCGTCAGTATTTGCTCTTCCTGCAACAGGTTTTGGGGATGCTGTTTTTTGATAATGGATTCTACCCGATTCCTCTGATATCGGTTATATCGTAAACACAGGAGGATAGCAGGAAAAGGACAAAGCATTTTATTTGTGTCTGCCTCATCAAAGCAAAATATTCTGCCCAAACCAAGGCTACCTATATCTAGGACATAGATTGATTCATTCTTGTCCCAAGAATGTATTTGTAAATAAAAGCCAATGGTCAGTAGAATTTATTTCATTAAAACTCTTTACATTTATTTATCGGTTTGATTAAATTTAAAATATACATTTCAAAGAACATGTTTGACCCTCTAGTGGACAGAGGGAACTACCTGTTGATGTTACAGTTTGAACTGAACACATCTTGTTTAGTAGCTTGTATTGATCAGCCTGCCAGACCCTCCTGTCATTTAGTAACTCTGTCTCTCTTTCACTGCCAATGTTTCTCCTGCTCTTGAATCTTTAGGGAGAGACTGTGTGTGTGTGTTTGAATTCATTGTGTTCTCAAGAGTGCCTGCGACTCTTTGGACTCTGATTGATGAAAGCAGCATGAGAATGCAATTTTATTCTTCTTTGGAAATGTTGGCTTCTTTGTCTTGGAGAGGAGAACACCTTAAATATACAATATCACACTTCATGAAATATTCATAGCAAATGCTAAAATAACCAGCCACCTGAGTATATGTTCTACCCATGCTTGTTTTCATCCTAGCCGGAAAAGTACTCGGGATTCCAATTGAATACTTCAATGCAATTTAAATGTGCGAATAGAGTAAGATGAAGCTGCAAGTTTGGCTACACACGGTTGCTGCTGAAGAACATATCTTAAGACACATTATCCAAATGTTGGTTTAACGTGGATAATAATAAAAAAAAATCTAAGTAGGAATGCCCATTTTCAGACAAAAATTGTGCTTGTACTTCTCTATAATAATGCTTAGGTGGTTGCTTGAGCATTTCTATACTGGAGTTGCTGAATAGATGGATAGATTAATTCATAAATTAATTCATGCCAACTTTTTTTGTTTTGTTTTGTTTTGTTTTTGTTCTTAAAACAAACATAGTCTCATTGCTTAGAACGGTATTAGCACATTTCTTTTTTTAACAAAGCTGCTTAGTGTACTGTATGATTCATATATTGGAATTTGTTATTCATTGAAGACTAATACAATATGTAGCATTCAAAATTTATTCCAATCCTTAACACTTACTATAAGCTGTAATAATACGAGACGCTTGTGTCAGTCGGTACTTCCGTACTAATGCAACAAAAAGAGTGCCATTTTCATGAATCATGTAACATGCTCTTATAACATGCAACAAGGCTAGATGACATCAAGGTCAGGTTTGTGTGTGTTTTTTTCTTTTTTCTTCTCTTCTTTTCTTCTTCAATTAGAGCTGGAGCAGATGGAGATGGCCCTAACAGAAAAGATGTCAGTGACATTTCTCTCTTCCTCTCATTCACTCACTTTCACATTCTCGTTCTCGCTTTCTCATTTCTGCTAGTTCTTTACACACACACACACACACACACATCACTTCAGGCTTTGGAGTAACTAATGCCAGAAAACAAGTGGGAGTGCTGTTACACATTCACTTCAGCCACAAATCTGTCATCTCTCAAAGAGAAAGGAAAGGGGAGGTGGGACAGGAAAGGAGAAAGAGATTGTGTAAAAGAATCTTAAATGCCAAACTATTTACATTTTTGATACTTATTTATTTTATTATATTTTTGCGATTGGGGGTTTCAAAGACAGGGTTGATCCAGGGTAGCAAAAATGACCCAAGGTGCTTGTGCAACCCAATTCAGCTCTTTACTTGGATAGTTACTCATACCCCCAGGTATCTATTGCTGTCTTCCCCTCATGCTGAGAGTACAGTCTGTGGGCTGAGTGGACAATGCCCACACTTTCATTTTTTTGGCCATTAAATTCTAGGAAAACTTGCTGAGTTCATTGATCCTGGGGGCCTGCGAGCAATCCCACACAGACACACACGATCCCACACATCACTGTGAGTGTAAAGAGAAGCTGGATATTTGTTCTGCTACTCTGGACCCGGGGCCCGGGTGTGGCTCCGTGCACAGCTGAAACAATAATCCAGATGTGATGAGGAGGCTGTGGATCTCAGGAGTCCAGTAAACGTAGGAGGAACCAGAGCACACAAAGCACACAACCGCTACATGAAGTCATGCTCCTCTTTTAACACAGGGATACCCAGCAGTGGGTCCAAGTGGTCCATTAGCATGTTTTAACAATCCCAGCATTCTGTTCCCTTGCTTGGTCCAGCTCCACAAGAGTCACATCGGCCCTCCGTCAGCATTCCTTCTTTTACACATATAGCAGACTGCTTTTTAAAACAAAATGAAAGTTGCTACACATTTGCCCATGTGTGGAGGCGGTTTAGTACAGATAGCGCTTATATGGGGCGGAAGTGCTCTCTTTGCTTAATGCTTGCAATTTGGCGGACTTGCAAAGTTTGCTGTGTGGAAAAAAAACAAAACAAAATGTGACTAAATCCCCGGGCTGATGAGTACGAGTGGATATGAACGGAAATGAATTATGGGATGCATCTGTCACGGACAAACTTGTTAGAGGAAAAACTCAGGATAATTCACTCACTGTGAATGTGTAAATTATGCTAATGAATCAACAGATGAGGCGAAAGCATTTGTCGTCCAATTAAATCTTTTTCTTTTTTTTTTTGCAGCAAATATGATAAGTTCTGACTGGGGGTTGTTAAACTCGCCACATTCAGTGACTAACCATTTGTTTGTTTATTGGCATGTGATACTCTTGATGATTGGCTCATCATGCTACTGATGACTGCTTCATTAGCATATCCCTATAGCCAGACTGTATTGTGTTGTTAGACTAGTTTTAAAACCTCGTTGTGCGTTTTGGCCCATCGAAGCTCTAATAAGAATTCCTTCCTATGCCATTGTGTCCGGTTTTTGCCAGATGAGCCCCCTGCTTTGAAATGCCGCTGTGTTTGCTCTACCTTCATCTCCTGAACGAAATAAAGCACAGAACTCTCTTTTCTCTGAAGAAACCGACATATTGTCACACGCAGATGGCCGACTAATGAATTGCAGAAAATACAGCATAGTTTCACAGAGACTCAGTCAATCAGCTGGTGGGAATGGTAGTTCATTAAATCACTGTTCATCAGAAGTTGGACCTCGTTCACCTGCACACCAGAGGGCTGGTTGGTGGGGTGAGGCAGAAGGGCCTTTACATTCATTGGCTGAAGCAGTTCAGAGGAATCTGACCAAATAAATACTTATTTCAGAGAACTCTCACGTGTCATCTACAGTAGATTCACTCAGCCATGCATTCCCATCAGTGATGCGCGGGCTGACCCGAAATGAGCGGGTGACCGCGGATGAGTCATCCAAAAATATTTTTAATTATATTCGGGTCTCGGTCGTTTGAAATAAAGATGCCAATTAAACCTTTGTAATTTATACAGTATTAGACACAATTTTCTATGAAATACATACATAAATTACTGGCGCGAAGATGACGGACAAGCTCAGTCTGCATAGAGAT
>JAUCMU010000026.1:20334022-20345132 GCA_032275025.1 Enteromius treurensis | reverse complement strand
ACGTCAGCGAGCGCACCATTTGAAAAAAAAATGCGGGTCAAGAAGCGGGTCGGGTACAATATTTTCTCTTTTTTTTTGCGGTCCGAGTTGCGGGTGGGTCAGTTGACAACGTCGGTCGGGTTCGGGTTGTTTACACATTGACCCGCGCATCACTGATTCCCATCAAACAATTGCTGAAGTAGCTCGGTGGTAGGTGGCACAAAACATGAGCAGCCCCTTGAATGCTTTCTGTGCTGTGATAATTTCCCAGAACAAAATCAGGTTCTGCTCGGCATTGTTTCCAGACACTGGAAAACTCTTGACTGTTTTAATCTGCGCAAATGTTAAGGTAATTTTAACCTCAATGCAGTGACTGCTTCAGACAGAAATGTACAATTATGTTCGGTCCCCCACTGATGTGCTTTAAACTGCGCACTATAAGCTATATGCTGTAATTACAGACTATTCTTTCCTCAGAAGCGGTGGAGGTTATCAAATTCAGCTGTTGGGTAAATTGCACCTGTGGTTCTCTGCATTTCAACCTGGGTGAAAGTTTAAGATGTGCAGTCATTATCTGGTGATAGGGCCCCAAATCTGCAGCTATTTCAGCTGCTTTTATTGTTGCCAGAAAGTTGTGTTTCTCTTTCACTTCCAATTGCCCCGAAGTGGAACTAAAACTCAAACAGTGTTTTTACCATCCACCTGAGAAGTTATTGACGTTGTCCCATGGTCATTTTTGAGGGGAGGCCATGTTGAACACTCTAAACTACACAACCAGAAAATAACTCCTCCATTTTTTTCTCCCCTTTTTTTTTCTTTCCAAACAGCAATTTTCCTTGGATCATTCCGACTGCCTTATGAAGAGATCCGGGATATTGTGCTGCAGGTGGATGAGGAGAGGCTAAGTGAAGCACTAATCCAGGTGAGTTGTGTGTGCATAGGCACTTTCACATATAATGCCGCTTTATCCCCCATTTGAAACCTTCATCCGCTCACAGGGCAAAATCTAGTTAAGGTCCAGCTGGGGTCATGTATATATATACATATATATATAAAAAATTTTTGTAAAAGTAAAAAAAAAAGTCTTTATTTTACTTTAATTAATAAAATGATGTATCTTAATTGATTCATTTATTTTAGATTCAGAGTCTAAAAATGATTCATATAATTATTCATTTCATTATTTTAGTTAACAGGCATTTTATTTTTGTTAAAAAGAAATTTCAGATTTTTGTGTCACTAAAGGGAGTGTGTGTATGTGTGTGTGTGAGAACTTTTGACAGAAACACGCTGAACCCCTAAACAGACAAATCTGTTTTTTCAAAAGCCAGACATTCATGGGAATTTTCCGAATAGCATTTGTAAAAACGTCCTACGTTTGTCTTTGCTCAGAGATTCGTCATGTTTACAGATGACTGTGTGCATTTGAAAGGCTTCATTAAAGAGATGTCTTTGATGCCAGGCAGTGCTTCGTGTACAATACTCTTGCTTGCTTTCATTCACCAGACCAGTGGAAGCTCCACTTTCACTCTCTCATAATAGCTGCTTTGGGACAGGACTTGGCAAAACTCCTGCCGCCCCACCCTCCCTCCCACTGCCCTTTGTCTTACAGGCAAGATTGATGATCATTCAGGAAGCTCTTCACGCCCTGACTGTCTCAGTGGTTTTTGTTCATCTTAAACGTGGTAATTGCAAATGGCATGTATTTCCTGAACTAAAGATACCTCAGCTGTCTGTGGAAGAGTTGATCTCATTTACATTAGACCACCCTTTGCCTCCAACCCTCTGGTGGCTTTTTCACCACTGTGAATTAGGTGGATTTGAAAGAGTCAACTCTGCTTCGCAACTGACAGCTTGGCGTTTATCTCAGAGACCACTAGGGGGATTTGTGACTTTTATTTTAGCTGTTGCTTGGGCCATGTCCAAGTGCCAGAATTCAGCTGCATTTTTCTCCTCCATCTAGATGAGGGGGTTTTGTTGTTTGCTGCCTGTATTTTTCTCCTTGCTCTTCTTTCAAAGCTGGAGAAAGGTAGAGAAGATAAGGAATATTTAGATGTCCTGGTCCACATTGGCCCTTCTTGGCTGCTACTGGGAGCAGAGATGACCTTTAATTGCCAGGTGGTTTGGGCTTGGTGTGTGGAAGGCTGAACTGAGGTGACAGCCCTGTCGCTCTTTACAGAAGCAGAAGAGCTAAAGTGATGACCTTTTCCCACATTCAGCTGCGCTTTATAGAGGAGATTCATCTGTCAGGTCTGCACACCTCTTTCCCTTGTCTTCCCTTCTCTGTTTCATCCGCTCTATTCTTCTCTCTCTTACTCGTTCGAACCCGCCCTCCCACGTTTATCACCTTCGTCGCCCTATTGTTATGCCTGGAACTCACATAGCCACGGCTTCATATCCTCATCCTTGAGCGGGAGGTAATTCGCAGGTCCGGTTTTATGTCCTTGCACAGCAATGGTATAGGCTTTTTAGAGGTTCTTTGGCAGGACGGTAATGCCTTAGTCGTGCCGACGGGATGTTGGCTGAGGCTTGTGGGTGAGCTTTCAGCCACAAACAGACGTGCCTCCGAACTACTCGAACGTAGAGACTCCTGGGATTGTTCTTTTTTTATTTTTCTTTCTCCTAGGGTAGGGACATGGTGATTGCTGCTGTACCTTGACATCATTCACACTATGTCAAGGAAATGTCACGTCTCAAAATAAGAAAGACAGCCAGATGATTGTAAATGTCCCTGTGGTCACACTCATTATTCAGACTGATGGCACGTGAAAGAAATCAGCATGGTTTTGTTTATAATAGAATGGAAATATGCTCTTATATATTCCTTGGAAGTACATTTTGTTCCAAGAAATTCTGTTCCATGGATTGTATTTATAAGTTCAATGTTCAGTTATGACTGAACCAAGTGGAGGATTTTGAGGGCACATACACATGGATAGGGATTCTTAAGATATATATAGGATATAAGATAGTATGTATATATATATAAATAGTTAACACTTATTTGAGGGTGCATTTATGGGAGGCATGGTAGATTCTCATTTTCTATAAATTCAGGTTACTTTAATTTTCCTTTATATTAGGAATATATCCTATATATTGTTTCCCCTCTTTGCTATTACTTATCAAATTAGAATTCAAAAAGAAGAAAACCTTATGACATCATAGTTGTTCTTTACATGTCTGTGCTGCACTAAAATAGGAATAAGTCTTTGATTTTATTTGTTTACTTTGAATATGACCTTAGTCGGATTAAGTCTCTGCTTACATGAAAGGCTTAATGGTGTTCAAATCTGAATACCGTTGTCCATGTAAACATACTCAGTGCCACTTTCACAAACCCTTTTATTCTTCCGCTATATCCTCAAAACGCACTTTGCCATTAAGATAAAAGCTTTCTGTGACTCATAAACTCTAGTGAAAGTGCCTTCAAAAGGGAGAATGCTGTATTCCTCTGAATTTGATGTGTAATGTAAACGATGTCTCCGTGAGGGCAGCGAGTGTTACTAAACAGTCACCTACATCTGTGTTAGAGCTGATTGGTTCAGTTTGCTCCTTCCTACACATACAGTACTCCTCTAGCTCCATCGGATCATACAAGCGATGCACAGATCTGTAAACCCCAGCAGGCTTGCCAGGGTGTAGCATCCATACAGTAGGCGTGTGAAGCCTCTCATCTAACGCTTCCCTGCACAGCCAAGCACTCAAACACTCACTTTCCATTGTCTGGAGAAAAATGCAATGCTCTCTCTCTCGCTTGCTTTCTTTCTCTCTCTGACAGGAATGAGGCTTAGCCTCTTTCTTTTTTATTTAGATTTTTGACTCTGTCCCTCTTTTTTCATTTTTTTTAAGTTCTTCTTGCTTTGTTGATGTCATTCCACATTTTCTCATCATGCCAGCAAAGAACCGTCATCCCAATGACAACAAAGGGCCTGCAAAACAATCAGATAAAAAAGCATTTATTATAGTGTCTGGTCCAGCCAGAGGTCCCTATAAAAAAGGCAGACATGCTGACAAAGAAGCTCTTGCTCCATTGTAGATGTGCGACACAGAAAGGAGAGGAATCGACTGGGCACGTGCAAAAGAGACCAAGGACTCCACGCCGCCATTGTGCTCACGTCTTTCAGGACGCCTGCTTCGCAACCCAAAAAGAAGCCAGGTTCAGCCACGCTCTGGTTTGTTCAGGCCACAACCTTGGCAAATCCTCCTCACTCTGCATCATGCTTTTATATTAATACGCACCCATTTCTTTCAAGCACCCTGCTGACCCCATATGAAACGTGTGAAGATAAGGTTTCAGCACTTCTTTGATACCGCTAAATCTCCGTAATCAGTTTAGACGATAATTAGAGAAACAAACCCCGGGATTTTTTCGTTCGCTGCTTGGGAGGCAGTATCTTAAATTTGCGTTCTCCAGTGGTATCTTAATCTCTCAAAGATCCCTTCCGCAGCCCTCTGGGAAGACTTTAATGCGGGGGTAGTGGTTTTTGGTTCAATGCCCTTGTACCACTGATGCCAAAAGCACAGTAAAGCCAAAAGCCAGAACAATGCAGATATCATTAATAAGCTCTCAAAGGCTCTGACCCTCTCTGAAATAATGCACCAGTGGCATTATAGTGTGCTGAGAATAGGACAATAGACAAACAGACCACACTCCAATGCAATGCAATATGATGATAAACAAAGTAACAGGTTAGTCTTGATAAAAGAAGTGAAAGGCGAGGGATAAACAAGGATTTTGTCAGCAGTTTTCTCGGGAGAGGGGTTTTAAAGTACAATCTTGCTGCCCAATCGTTACTTTCACATGGATGGATGTTTCTTATTCTCACTTTCTCTCTGGCTCGTTTTCTATACGAGGGTTGTACTTAGGCACTGTGCTGGCCTGGAGCAAAACTTTATCTCGGAATTCTAATAAGCTTTTCTATCTACATCATATTCAAGATGGACTCAACCTTTGTACTCTTTGTATAGCGCTATCAACAGGGAGCTGTGTAATGAACACTAATAGCTTTCATTTGAAAATGACCCACTGCACGTCTCTCCTCTTAGCTCACATGCTCTCATTATGGAAGGGCTACCCTCAGTTCAGCTCTGTTAATGCGTTCAGTGAAAGGCCAGTTATTCACAGGAAATAGTACAGTGGGCTTTGATACTCCTGCTGTGGTTTTGTGTGATCTTCTTTTTTAAACTTCAAACCAAACTAAAAATATCAGCATATCTATAATTGGCCAATTCGTTAAGTATTACGTTTAAATCATGCCCTGATGAAGTGCTGTTAATTGCTATCCAGGTTTCTTCTCTCATTAGGTTCACAGATATCTCTGCAAACTTGCTTCATGCGTGCGTTGGATGCCGAGCCGTTTAGCAGTTGTATACAAGCAGTTTAAATTTGCATCAGCTTAGTGTGTATTAGAAAGAAATATACTTGGCTGAATATATGCAGTCAAAATATTATGGAAATGTTGTATATAGTAGGCCTATGTCTATGCCTGTTGATCAGTGCCAGAAAGGCCATATCCACAAATTCACAGTGATCCACTGCTGTGACACAGCAGAAGCAGAAAAGGTCCAAGGGAGTTAGTACTTTTGGCGCTATTTTTCACTTGAAGGTTTTCAAGTGTATAAGTCTGTAGCATGACTGATGTATGTTAATCACAGTGTGTTATGGGGAGCCTGTTCCACAGCCTCAACTGTGTATTTGACAGCCCCAGTGATGTCATCACTACAATGTGTCATTGCATCGACTGAGCTGCAGCTACAGAGTTTCTGTAATTATATATCATAGTTAGGAGGAAAAACTGCTCATTTTTGAATGACGTTCCTCACCACATTAGTATGCTCCTGCAGTACCTTCTACTTGTTATGAATTATGCCAATCATTCCTTAAGATTCATCCCTATTGACCGCTCGACTACTGCAAAGGAAATGTACCAATGTAACATGTACCCTTGTGCAATTCAGTATTCAAAGGAACTCCATACTTGCCATTTTTCTCATTTTACCACCTCATGTATCTTTGATTCCTGAGTTGATAAGATGGAAATGTGCGACGCTCAATGCTGTTTCATTCCTTCCTTGTGAAGTATGCTTTATGAGTCCCTTTGGTCTGAATGCTTCCAAACTGCAGATTTTTCATTCATACACCTACTCTGGACTGCATAACTTAAGGCCCTTTTTTAAAGCTTTGGTTGCGTTCAGGAGAAATATTATTAAATAGCATATCATGCCAAAATATTAGGTCTAAACTATGATATGTGATGTTAATCTAGTAATATTGAATACTTAATTTTTTAAAGCAGATCCACCTCCTCTCCAAAACATTTCATCATTTACTGACAATTTTGGCCACATGTCTTGCATAATTATTATTATTATTATTTTATTTTCTTGAACATATTTAAACAACGAAACAAAACAAAATGTGTATTTATATAAGATTTATTTATTTTATTTCATGTGTTTATTATTTATTTATTTTGATATGAAAATCGCCTGTTTAGTTTTGCCTAAATAGTTTTATCACTAGCATAGTGACATTGATTCAGCATAAAAGGTTTGGTTGTTTGTTTTTTTGTTTATTTATTTAATTCAATTTAATTTAAAATTAATTTTGTTTTATTTTTGTTTTTATTTTTAGAAACTGTCAAGTTTGTTTTTAAATACTTTGTCACCAGCATAGCATTTCTGATTCAACATGAATGTTTGATTTAACAAACTTCTCAATAAACAAACAAAAAAAGTGTTGCATCAGTCTCTGCTTTTTTTTTATTATTTAATCGTCTATCCTTGTAGTCTCTTTTTGTTCCACTCAGAGCATCATAATGGCAGCTCATAAAGTATGTAGCGCAATGCAATGCATAATGTGTAACAATGACAAATAACCACACACTCTGTCCCGCGTGATACAGCACCACAATGTTAGAGATGACAGTATCGCATTCTCAAGTACTTAGAAATCTGGCATCGCATTAATAGCTTATTAGGGTGATGTAAGGAAGCGTCCTTGACTGAAATCTTCGTCGCATTTTCTGAAAAGCCCGTTGTCCATCCTGACGTATGCCCTGTCAGCTCTCCCTCCCGCTGTGCCTCACCTCAGTGCCGCTACGGTCTTCTCAGCATGCTTGAGTATAGTCATGCCTGTTAGGGGTTCCGTGTTTGCCCTTGCTTGTTATTATTGTTTATCTTGTTTGTCAATCACCCAGATCGTCTGCCATTTCGGCTTTGCCTTCATACATATTCATGAGCCCTCATTACCTTCCTCGCCGGTTGGTTGCAGGGCATGGTGACGGTGTCATCCTTTGTTCTTCAGGCTAACAACAGGTGACTGGAGCAGCCTGGTGTATTGTTACCTGTCGTTTGAATATAGTAAAAAGTACGTTCAGGACAGGACGAGAAGTACAGAGGTGGACCAGGCTTCCAGATTAATAGCTAAGCAGAAAAGACTGCTTACCCCCTTGAGTTTAATTGAAGCTTTGTTTCGGTGCAGCGCTGGAAGGCTCCACTGCATGAAATACAAATGCAGTAGTAAAACAACATTGTGTAGTGTTAATAGAGTATGTAGGTAGTGCGTATATACTGTAAGACAGAAAAAAAATTTAACTGACAGCTCAGGTGTTAATGCTCTCCATATCCATAAAAAAGTCCTTAAAAAGACTAAATTAATGTCATGGCAGGTCTGTCAGCTTTGCCAGCTCTATCCCTCACCAACCCAAATATAATCCATTTTTTTTTTTTTTTCTCATTTAGTTTAATGCGATTTTGGAATCTGTCATCCTTGGTTTGTCGCCTGTCAGTTTCCAACTGTGGCTAGTGTCTGTGACAGTCTGAGGTGTTAGTTCGATTTAGGGGAGTAGAGATCCCTTTTGGAACTGTCAAAGAGCTGCTCTCTAGATTAGCTTAATGCCAACTGCACAACCCTCTAATGTGTCGCATGTTGTGCCCGTTGATGAAAATTACCCTCCTGAGTGACTGTGGATGTGTGTTTTCTGCCCTGTTTACACCTGGTGTTACTGATCACAAGTGGATGTGCACGGGCTTGATTTTGACCACTTCCAGTGGTAGTCGAGAACACATTTGACTGGATTGTTGATTGCTGAATGCTGACTTAAATACTAAATGCTAATACTAAAATAAAAGGGGTTTTCACCCCAAAATTTTAATTCTGTTATTAATTACCCTCATCATATCATTTCAAACCCGCAAGACCTTCGTTTATCTACAGAACACAAATGAAGACATTTTGGATTAAATCTGAGAGCTCTCTGGCCCTCCAGACAGCAAGGTTCAGCGTTTTTACTTTGTGCTAATTATATTGATTATGTTCTGAGATACTCTCCAAAATGGTGTAAGCTTGGGAGAATAATTGATGGATTAATACTATTATTGTTTTCCTTGTGCAATAGTCCTTTTTCTTTGTAAAACAAATTACAGTTGAACATTTCACGGTCTATGTTTACTGTACCAGTGTCCTTACTACATTGTTTTGCCTTGATCATAGTGATATCCTAGGATCAGAGAGCTCTTGGATATCTTCAAAAATATATTCAGAAGATGAACAAAAATCTTACTGGTGGAACAACATGAGACTTAATAATAAATAACATAATTAAAATATTTTGGGTGAACCAACCTTTAAAACATTACAATGTTAAGTTCCTATCATTAATCAACAAAAGTGGAATGTTAAATTAAATTCAAATTGGTAAGTTTATGTAAATAAATGTTTTTTTATATCTAGTGGTTTAGGTTTGAATGTGCTTAGATAGAAATAAAACAAACAGGCCAACATTCAATATGTAAATAATGTAATAAGAAAAAAAGACAATTTACTTATAATTTGTGTTTTATTTTATCATACACAATTGTGTATTATTATATTATTTTTTATTCTGAATAATGGTGAAATGATTTGCTGGCCATTTATTTTTTTTTTTCTTAAATGTCACATATCATGAAAATCTGACTTTTCCGTGGTTTAAGTGCTGTATCAGGCCCCAGTACCAGCCCAGGAAACGTGAAAAGTAGTAGCCCAGTTACTTTTAGTAAGCCTTTTTCTGCAAGCCTATGGAAAAAAAACGTGTGTATCTGATTTCGAACGAGTACTGCGTCTGCTAAGACGCTATGGGAAAAACTCTGTTTTCCTCCTAACTGAAGCCTTATTTAATCACACAGTGGAACTGCACGGCCATTGGTTGGTCACTGTGCTGCACGAACCTATGGACGCAGCTCCCGCCGATATATATAAGCGGACGCTTAGCCACAGGATTCAGGTTACTTGAACTGAAGTGACGAAAGCTTACGGTGCGGCATGGAACGCAATACTCGTTCCCGTGTATCAGGGAACCTGGGTTACTGAAGTAACGTATTTGTTCCCTGTTGACACTTTCACTCGTTCTGCGTATGCCAAGACGCTATGGGAACACAGTTCAATCCTGCCACGCCGTAAGCGGGGATGATCAACATATGACAAAGACCCTCACATAAGCATGCAGAGAAACAATGCCCTGCAGAGTTTTTTGAACATCGTCACATGCAGATATCATGCAGATTGAGCTCAATTTGGGCAGCCGTTGGCAATATTCAAATAAGAATGATCCCTCATGCAGAGAGGACCCTGGCATGAAGTGCAGTGATGTCCAGATTATAAAACCTGGCAAATGTGGACGAAGAGGACCAGCCAACCGCCTCACAGATCTCTGTCAGGGAGATACCACTAGACCACGGCCATGACCTAATGCTTTCAGGGTACGAGGGATCACGATCTGAACGTGGATGCACATCACGCTGTGGCCGCGGCGCATTCCGGTGAGATCATCGCTCTTATTCCCTCAGAGTCTGTTCCTGTGCTCAGGAACATTATTGGTTTGCTGGGCAACAAGCGCGCTCTTGGCTAAGTTCACTCTGAGTCCCAATTGATCTAAATGGCTGAGGAGAAGCGCCCTTTGTCTCTATGCCTGCGCTTGCGGTTTGCCTGAATTAGATAGTCATAGAGATTAAAAACGTGGATTCCCATCTGTCTCAAATCGAGTACAGGTCTCAGACCGCTGTCTCGTTTGGGAAATAAAAAGTAATGGCTGTAAAACCCTTTTTCTCCCTCTAAAGGAGGCACGATTTGTATCGGCTATTTTGAGAGCAGCGCTTTCACTTTGGGACACAGCACGTGAACGGTGCGGCTCGCAACTGAAGTGCGGACGAAGCTGCGAATTGGCGGAGGCTTTTTCGCAAACTGATGGGTGTAACCGAACTTTATTATCCCCCTGACCCACTCTGATATCCCGGGAATGGCATGCCAGGCTTTTTCCCGCAGACATAGAGGGCTTATTATATTGAGTGTTCTGTCGCTGTGTAGGGACATATGACTCGTGCTTGTGTACTTTTGAGGAAAACTGCTCTTTTTGTGAGTTTGTGGGTGTGCTATCACTGCAGAGGACGAGTGCAGTGCAGCTTGTGGGGTGGTCCGGCCACGGCGAGACTTTCCCCTGCCCTCTTCTTTACATTCTGACTTGGACAAAGTCGGAGGCGGTGGGTCCAACACTATCCTGGGTCGGAGTCCCTGCCTTTTAGGAAAGTGGAAGCGCCTGCCAGCAGATCTGAAGCGGCCACTTTGCAGCGACTGCTGAGGCGGCGCGGGCGCTTGCTTTGGCTGCTGTGGAGGGGGTCCTGGGCGACCAGCAGCGGAACGTTTGGACAGGAAGTGTCGCATTGCCTGGGACGCCTTCCGTGCTTAAGCATTCAGCAAATCCTTTGAGGAAGGGGCCAGGCAATCCGTTCGGCGAGTTCGGCACGTAAAGGATGGGGACTTTGTAAGCCTGTTTGATCTTGGTCAAGTTCAGCCACATATGTCTGGCCATCGATCTGCCGATTGCCTGCACTGTAACCTTGGTAGCTCTCAACGCTAAGTCTGTCGTGGCTCTCAGCTCTGTGAGCGTTTCAGCATCCGGGCTCCCTTTCGATCAGAAAAAAACCCACACACACTGGCCCATAGATTCTTTCCTGAAAGAGAAAGCTTAAAGCACTAGCTCTGAATGGGAATGTGTGATCCCTTCAACCAAATCTTAAAGTGCCCCTATTATGCCATTTTAAAGGTTGCTAATATTGCTTTATGAGTCTCTTAAAACAGGTTTACATGTAT
>JAUCMU010000026.1:20318305-20330846 GCA_032275025.1 Enteromius treurensis | reverse complement strand
GAGAGAAGTACAGAGATTTCAGGTAAGACAACCAGCATATGGAGATCAAGCTCAACTTGTGTGTCTCTTCCTTGAGCCTTTATGCTTCTGGCGGCCGTGACCGATTGGTCCGGTGTGAGTGGCTCCAGGTAAACCCGATGTGTTGCCAGGGCGACGCTGATTGTCTCCCGGGACTCCCGCCACAATATATATATATATATACATGCTTACAACAGCAAAATAACCAAAACCCACAATAACACTAGCCTATCAAATAAATCTATTAATCAATATGATAAAATTGACAGCTCATTTTCATGTGTTGCTACAAAATTATATTTTATTTTGTACAGAAAGCATGTCTCTACCGCTCTCTCTCGATTTATAGCAAGATCTGGGAATATGAGATTCGGAACATAATAGAGTCAATGTTTATCGTGACTTTTTTTTTCTCCCCAAAAAAAACAGAAGTACTGTTACAGAGTGAAATTTATGTGCCACAAATACTGTTCTGGATCATTAGAGGAACAGCATGAAATTGGAACACAAAATTATATTAAAACACCATAATTTATGTAACAGAATTGAAAACGCAGCACCAAATACTTCATTTTCTATTGAATCCATTACAAAAATAAACGCATAATGGTTTTGCAGATATTTCTGGAACCACCTCTGAGACAGTGTTCTTTCAGCGCTATACATCCAGTGAGCTGAAGGGCATATTTAGTGCATCTGTAGTACTTCCCTACAATCTACTGCAACTTTTCCACACACCATCTTTGAATAAGTCATCAGTGAATTATTATGGATGACACAATCAATGAACAACCATCTGTTTCGAGCAATTCTGTAATTTAACAGCTAAAAAGGTTTTTGGTTCCTGAATGTTTCATTATTGGTCAGTACCTGGACACAGGTGTCAGACCCCGGTGCCCACTTTGTAATCATTCTACACGTTTTATTGAAGAAATAACAATGGGGGCCAAGCAAAACAGTAACATAAAACTTGTCCACTACCATTCTAATCAACAGCCAAACTCTGGACTTGGCACCAACACCAATAATTTGATGAAAAGGAGGGAATCTCACACTAAAAAGCCTTTCAATTGCCTATCGATTTTATCTTTCTCATTTTCTTAGTCTTTTCTTCCCCTCTTCCTCTTTCGTTCTCTTTCCTTTGGCTCCGGTTCGCTATTTCTCCTCTACTTTTCGTCACACCCCAGCGCATAACCCTTCACACATCTCTGTTCCACTTACGTCTGTTTCTCTCCTCCACTCTCTCTCTCTCTCTCTCTCTGATACTAAAATCACCCTCTTTTCCATTTCTGTTGTTGTTCACACCAATAGCTCTCTACTTCTCTGTGAAGGATTTTTGAGCTGAAAAGCAGAATGGGGGGCAGTGGGAAATTAGGCACAGAGAGAGAGAGAGAGAGTGTGTGTGTTGAAGAAAGAAGACTGCCTTCAGGCTCCATGCAGGATCAGCGCTATTCAATATATAAAGAGACTCAGTAATGTATAATTAAAAGGCCAAGAATATAAAGGGCATTTTTTATGACAAGTCAAATCTGGTAGCCTGGTTGTGACTGACAGAAGCTATGATTTTGATGAATAATAAAGAGTGAGGCAGAGCTTTATTTTACTACAGAGCATGATTAGGTCCCGAGTTCTTAAACTGGAAGGGCTTTTAGAGTTTCATCCTATATTGACCAAATCCCATTAACGTTGGTCTTTGTCTTGACTTTGTCTCAAATATTTAAACTTCTATCCACATCAGTTAGTCTACACTTGATGTGACTCGCACCTGGACTAAAAGAATGGTTCAACCCTGTGTCCTACCAAGCCCTACCATTTACTTTATTACATGGGACAAAAAAAGAGAGATGTTTTTTAGAAGATATTTTTTACTAATTAATATTTTACCTAATTTGCTTATCAATTGCAGTGTATGATATGTATATTTATATATAGATTTCTTTCCTTAACTTATTTGCTCTTTTGCAATGCAACCTTAGATTAAAGAAAGGAATTATATAAATAAAACCTTTGTTTATTTATTCAACTACGAATTTGCTTTATCATGGATCTTATAGGTGCAGCTTCCACAAACTTTGTTGTCGTCATGACAACTGGTGACCATTTGGTTTTTCGTGAGCAAGAGTAATAAAACTAATAAATCGACATTTTGAATGCACTCTTTCATTTTATGGAGAAGAGCATTCCACGTAACATCTCTCTTTTTTTTTTTTTTGTCAGGTGGGTTTAGAATTATAGTGGAAACAAATGAAGGCAAAAAATGTATTTTTTCCTTTTTCTTTTAAATGAGAAGTCTGCTTTACAGTCAGATGCTGTCCTGTCATGCACAGATTTGTCTAGGTTGATGCATATGCATTCCTTCCCTGGTATTATCACGCATCTGACAAACCTGCCTTTGACAGCAGATTCACACAGAAATCAATTCAGCGCAGGGTAACAGAACAACCCTCTCGCTCTCTCTCTGTGTTGTGTCTTTCACTACCTGTGTCTTTGGAGGGCGTAATGAAGCACGTTGTGACAGTCTCCTCCTGTGACTGAGCTCAAGGCGGGTAATATACAGGCAGGCTGTGGAAGCACCTCATCAACACCACCTTGCACTGCTCCTTGGGGAAATAAGTCACTCTCAGCTTGTCTCCCTCCAGAGCTGTCATCAACTCACCCTCTTTTATTGTGATTTCCTCTTATACAGAGAAATCAAATCTGGATGTGCAAGGAGGAGGTGGGGTGAGGCGGTGAACGGGGGCGTGGGGCCGACTCAGGGTTTTTTGATCGCCAACTTGCTCATAAAGATGAATAAATGTGAGCAGTAATGGTACATCCTGACTGCATCTCTGGGCTGCCTGTGAGCGTCAGATTATGCAGAAATCTGGAGCGAGAGTGTCTGAGGTCGCCCTCCTCAACAAGCAGCTCCTGTAGGATCCTTGTTGTTGTTTTGTCTCATCGCTCCTTCCTTTCCTCCTCCTCGCTGTCTTTTAACTGAAATGTCATCTCACTACAGTACCAAACCAGTTATGTTGTTGCTGTTATTACAGCTAAATGTAATTATAGGTAAACGACAGAGTCTGACATTTATTTGTTGCAAGATTTGTAGCAAAATTCATGTTTACAGCATTAACACAAATGCTGTAAAGGTAACTTCTTAATTTTGTTTATGGGCTTTTATTTGTAACTGTGCCACGACTTAGACGTATTTAACCTTGTTTCTGGTTTTATTGTGAGCGATTCATCAGTGTGCAGTATTAAAAGTAAAAAAAATAAAATAAATTATAGTTTAGGAACCTCTAATAAAAATGCAGGAACTTGCTGCCTTTTTTTTTTCTTTAGGCCAAGTTTAATAGCTATCAAATGAATGCCATAACCGGCTTCATATCCCCCAAATAATATTTGTGGTGATTACAGTTTAAGTTGTTCTCTTTCCATTTCAGATGAGCTCAGTCAAGATGCTGCGTCCCCGACTGAACGGGATCCTATTCAAGCTGACATTTGAGGAGCAAGTGAATAACATCCGGCCAGACATCATGAACGTGACATTCGCCTGCGAGGAGGTGAAGAAGAGCGAAGGTTTCAGCATGCTCCTGGAGCTGGTGCTGCTGGTCGGGAATTACATGAACTCTGGCTCCAGAAATGCTCAGACATTCGGCTTCAATATCAGCTTCCTCTGCAAGGTACCAAGCAGAAACTAGTCTCTTTGTTTCTGAAACTACACCGTCTACCACAGCTTTTATGTTACATTCATAATGACATCTTGGAAAACGTTGATTACCTTATGTATCATCGTGCATGGGTTTAAACCTGTCTTTTTTAGACCAGACCAGAAAGCTTCTAGTTTACTAGTTGCCATTTAGCAGGTACTTTCGGACTAATTATATTACACGCACGGTAAACCTGGAGGGACATAATGGTGATGGATTGTGGATCATCCCATGAGGGACTGGAACCTACAACCTTCAGAATACAAGCCCGGAACTGCTCATACATACCTAGCATCAGGTTAAAAGCATCTGTCAAATGACAAGTAGCAAATTATAAACCTGTTTAAGCAGCAGATTTGCATGAGGCTGAAATTGTCAGGAAAAAAAAAAAAAAAAAAATCCTGTTAGGTGTAAAAGCCATTTTGGGTTTGATGACTGGTGACAGTTATAGACAAACTTGACAGTTTTCCCCCGAAATACAGTATTCTTCAGAATATCATCTTCTATAATATATGGAAATTGTGTGTTTCTGAGTTTATTTATAGAGCTGGCAGGTAAGCTTCCCTACTGAGATCATTGTAACTGTTAGCAGAATGTGTATGAAAGCTGCAACTGCTGTTGTTGTGCATGTAAGATGGACATCTGGCTGTGTGTTTTACAAGCTGATTTGGATGGTGAAGCCGTTTGGTCCCGCTATGAAAGACAGCCACCCCCCTGCAGGTGTTTCCAGGCAGCCAGAACTACACCGTCACTCTTAGTTACATCTCTTTGCTGGCCTTGTCATCTATTCGGAGCCATCCCAGATGCTGCTGGGACACAGGTGTCCCAACCACAGGGGTTTAAGCTGGAGCCAGTTGTGGCATCTCTGAATGGTTGTTCTGACTTTTTTCTGTTTACTTTCCTAAGGCCACTGAATTACCGTGAACACAAGAACATCATTTTTCAAACATTCATTTGAGTTTTACAGTGTGATCTTTAAACACCTCAGTACCAGAACACTCTTATGCTCTTAAACATCCAAGCCCTTGATGAACATCCTGCCTTCTCTTAAAGTGTGCTTGCATGCAAATTGCTACTTGATTAAAAATGTGGATGACGTTTATGTTGTCAAAAACTGCATGCACATGCATTTTCATGGGGAAGTCCTTCACCTCTTTCTGTCAGCTCCTCTGATATATTTCTGTTTATTACTGCACTTAAGTAGTTCCAGCGTGTGTTTGGTCCTTAGTGTGCGTTTGAGTGGGATTAACGCCATAAAGGCTAGAGTTTGCTCGTGGAGATGTTTAAGTATGGCGGGTTTGGAGTTTGAAGGTGACATGAACATTAGGTGGTTGTGTTGTTATCTCATTTTTTTTCCCCATGTTTGTGTTGGATGGTGTTATGGCCCAGAGGGAGGACACCCTTGATGGGTGACCCTGCCCCGAGCATAGGCAGTTGAGTGGGAGAGGATCCAGTGGCCATCAGAGCTCAACGCTTGGCGGTATTTTCTCTGACCTTCGGTGTGAAGCCTGTCCTTGGGTCTTGCAGTAGTGGACTAAAACACTGAGCTCGGTTGTCAGGTGACATCTATATAGCTCTTATCAGCTGTGCACATTGTGCACCATGAAGCACTTTATAACCAAGTTAAACATATCTTTACACATTGGCATTTATAGACAATATGTTGGGGCTTTCCTTCCTTCCTTCCTGATATATCATCTGTGTTCTTTCTTTCATTCGTTCTGACCAACTAACTCAAGGTTCAGTAGTATTGCTTTCCTCCCTTCTTCCTTTCCTCCATACATTTGGTTTATTAGCATTCAATTTGTTCTTCTCTTATTTCCTTCTTTTGTCCAATATTTTATGTTTTCCTTTCTTTCACTATTTATTTTATTTTATGAACAGTCTAAAGTTTTAGTGTTGCATTCCTATTTGTCCTCCCTTCTTCCCTTACTTCCTAACTCATGTTTCAGTAGTATTGCAGTCCTTCCTTCTCTTCAATCCATCTGGTTTAGTTGCATTATATTTGTTTTATTTCATGTCCTTTTTTTCTTTTTCTTCTTTCCTTCTTTCATGGTTCAGTATTATTGCATTTCTTCCTTCTATCTTTATTTCCGTTCTTCTTTCATTCTGTTATTTTCTGTATTTCATCCTGTATTTCATGTTTTTTTCACCATTTCGTTATGAGCAGTCTAATGATTTAGTGCATTCATTCTTCCTTCCTTTTTTCCTTTCTGTTGTCTTTTCTTTCTCCAGTTTCTTTCTGGTTGTTTATTATTGAAGCAGTCTAATGGTTCAGTATTGCGTTCCTTTTTTCCTTCTTCATGTCTTTCCTTCCTTTCATCTCTTCTTTTTCTCACCCACATCGTTTCTTTTGGTCTTTCTTTATTTGAGCTGTCAAAGATTCAGTATTATTGCATTTATATCAGTCAGACTCACATTTACGGAACATTAGTGAAGTGCCTGCAGTGCGGACAGCTTTTCGCTTCAGCACTGATTGGGCAGTTATTGATGGACAAAGGGAAATGCCCACATCCTCAATCAGTTCAGTCAAGTAAATGGCCCCCTACGTGGCGGACCTCAGCCTGCTAACGAGCTCATCAGGGAGGGCCGGTCGTGGGCTGACCCGTGATCCGCGACTCTCACAGTCACACTATGTACCAGCTGTAGATCTCATTTGCATATTTCTGAAGCTTTTTAAGGGTTAACATGGTTGTTATTTCAGAACTGGCTTTGAAAAAAAAAAACACTGGTGTGTTAAGTCCTTCTGCTTTTCTTTAAACATCTGGTGTTATTAAAGAAACAGCCAGCCATAGTCACCGCCACCAGTGAACTAAACCGTTTGTTCTGTGTTTTTGGACCGAGAAGCTTGCTTTTGTTACTGCTTATTAGACAAACACAGCTCTGTCAATTTTCAGGCCGTGGTAAACAGAGTCAACTGATTCCTGCAGTTCTAATCACAGAAGTCACAGTCCTTTTCTGGTACAGTGTTTGAAAATCTATATCAATCTGTTAGGTCTGTGTAAGTGCTAAGCACAGTCTTTACAACACTTTACATATTTAAACAGGCCTAATACGTATAATCCAGCATCGCATCTATATTTTTTTCTTAAACATTTGGTTTCCCCTAAATCGTCCATTTGAGGTTACATTTTTGAGACTGCTCCACGTCTGTTTTTTTTGGGCACGGGTGAAGCGTGTTTTCATCTATGGAAATCCAGTAGCTTTGACCATCATCTCTCAGAGACACACAAGGCATCTCGGTTCTTTTAAGCTTCAGTTAACTTGAATCTTACAGAAGTATGTGTGAGCGTAGAAAGTAACCTTCTGTTGTGGATTCTTGACTCCCTGTCACATACTTTTCAAAAAAGTAACTTCTGTAGTGAACATTTGACATATTTCAGGCAAAGGTAGACTCAGAGGAATGCACACAAAGATTATGGCAACTTCAAATGAAATCAACCATGTGGGAAAAGGCTTACTCTGCAGCAAAGCCCCTTTCAAAGCTACAAGCATGAAAAGGTGTTAAATTACAGATAATATTCATTAAATCTGGATTTGCTCTCTGCTTTTTGGGGTTGTTTAAGCATGATACTTTTCAGTAGAGATGTCAGAAGAGTTTATAAAGAGCGAACATTTATTTAGCCTTTTTTTAAAACAGTGTTTTATAATCTTTTCACTTTGTTAAGCAGATCGGATGTGTCGGCAGCGCATTGCAATTTCAGCTCTGTATGTTGGCAACTTGTAGACTGAAGAGAAGAAAGTCTAATATACTAGGCTCCTTCATATATGTAAATGCAGGGGTGAACTTACCCATTAGGCAAAGGTAGGCAACTGCCATGGCCCCCAAAAGCCAAGGGACCTCCAAAATGCTTTTCATAAACGAGACACGTGAATGGTTGCTATTAAAAGTGTTTATTACCGACAGGCGTCTGCGTGTCCGAGTTGAACGTGTTTCTTGTGTAGCAAACAAACAAATTTTGCATGTGAAGCGCGAGCTCAGCATCTGCTTCGTTCAGCGATTGGTTGAAATGACCTGCGCTTTCAGTTGAAACACAGATTTGTTGCTTATCTCAGGCCCCGTTTACACAAGTGCATTTTAGTTTTAAAACGCATAACTTTTGCTACTGTTACGCCTATCATTTACCCTAATCCGGTGTTTTCCAGACCCTGCAGACTCTGGGGTTGGTTTAACGCCAGTGTAAACGAGGATCGTTTTCATTTAAAACGAAAACGCACTGGTGTAAATGGGGCCTATTTTTTACTAGCATGCACATCTATAGTCATTATCTTATGTGCTGCCTGGTTTTACCTTGGTTTTACCAAAAGCTGTAATACCAAATATTTATTTGATTTAATTAATAGAAGTTAGTTGATAGATTAAATCTATTTATAGCATTATTTTTGAAGGCATTCTCATTTTACAGCATTTTTTCACGTGTCAAAAACGTTGAACAGTACTGTAGCTTTCCAGGTAGGTTTTTTTTTTCTTCATCTTGGAGACTTTGACGCAGTTCTTCTGGATTTAGTCTGTCTCAGTTTTTTTTTTTTTTGCTGTTACTTCATTTCATTCGAGACAGACTGGATGATGATCAGATCTCTGTGTGGAGCACTGGCTGTTGTCAGACAATAATCTCACTACATTTTTACAATTAATGACAAAAATAATGTTTGGAAATGTAAACTGATATTTCCAACCGACACGCTACTGCAAAAGATAAAAATAACTGACTTAAAAACTTGTTCTTTTTAAATGTTGGTGAAAATACTAGTGGCCTAAGACTTTTGCACAGTACTGTATAATAATGTATACTTCTGGCTACTTCTTGCATCTCAAATATCTGTAAATCATTTGCTACTTCTTGGTCTACAACATGAAAGAATAAAAGTGTCTGCTAAATGAATAAATGGGAATGTTAATGTAATAGTCCCATAATAATGTCATAAAACATGTAGAAACATGTAGAAACACTGGACATGACTATGTGGCACCATTGTGCAGCGCCAACTAACAGTAAATGTGTGCAAATATAGGGCCCCATTCCTATATTCGCCTGAGGCCTCAAATTCACTAAATCCGCCCCTGTGTTCACAGTCTCTTTGTCATTTCTTAGCTTGTTAGAGATTCACCCAGCGCCGCTTGTCTTTCTTGCAGATCTGGCATGGATGGTGAGCTCATGGACAAATGAACTCCCCAAGCTACCTCGCTCCCCACCCCAAAACTGCCATTGGTAGGCAAAATACGCCAGTCGCCAGCAGCGTCTCGGTATCTCTTTCTTCTGCCATGCCCCTCAGCTGCTGTGTGCTGAAGTGTGACTTTCTCATAGTTTCATTGACTAAAAAAAAAAAACGCACAGAAATTACTGCTGTGGAGATCTATGCACCATCAATGCCTGTAAACTGAAGGTCCTTTGGCAAAATGTGTAATTGAGCAATCAGAGATGACAGTCCTTTAGGTGGTCTGAGATTTCTTGGTCCCTGTTGCCTCTCATGTCTGTTATTAGCTAATTGTTCTTGAGAATTTATATCTTTCAAATGTCTCAATGGAGGGTGATTGTTATTCTGTGGAACTCCTCAACATGCTTCAACGAATATTGAAATGGGCCGATTGGGTACGTTCAAGTATACTAACTGACATCATAAATCCCAGAGGCAAAGTGGTTCAGAACGAGAAGATCTACGATATTAAATAAAGATATAGTCTAAAAGTGAATGTGTGAGGGATTTAAGTGGAAATACTGTGTTTTTGAGGCCTTTTTTAATGGTTATAGTGCTACAGTACCTATAGTCTGAGCTCTACGAAACGTCTCAAGACTCATCTGCCAAATGTTTTAACCAAGTATTAAAGTTTTGTGTTTTTGTTTAGGTTTTATAGGCTTTTGAGTATATGTGGCCACGCCCCTTTTTAAATGACCCTGTTATAGTTAACCAAAATCTAGAGATTCCAAGGAATTGTTCTGTATTGGTTTGATCCAGATTGAGTTACAAGCCTGAGACTAGTTTGAAAAAGTAGGTTTTTAACATAATTAATGAACGATTTCATTGACAGCAATGGTTCTTGAGGCAAAGTTTCTCAGTATGAGAAGATCTATCAAATGGTATGCATATTGTGTGGATGTGTGAAACACCACTTGTGTAATATTTAACAATAATAACAACAATAATTAATATTGTTATTATTATTATTACAACTATATATTTTAGATACGTTTTTTTAATTGATATCATTGTTATAAACATTTTATATTATAAATAATAAAATACATTATTAAAAATAATATATATATATTCAGTTTCTCCTTCAGTTCTACTGGACCATGTCCCTTTGCTTTTTACCTTTTTCTTAGATGCTTTTGTCCTTTTTTGTATTTGTACTTTTATTCCAAATAGAAGCCTCTCTAAGGTGTCTTGCTTTTGCTCACTATGTCTTTTCCCTTGCCACTCTTCTGAAAGAACCCCTCTGGAAAGCGCTATTGTTGAAAGAAATCCCTGATTCATCAATGTCTGGACTCTGTGGAAAAGTAGCAAACATCAACGTAATCACAGAGACATAGAAGAACAAGAGGAATGAGGAAGCATGGGGGTAACAAAATGGAAGTGCCTTGACTGGAAAATTAGTGGAACATCATAACTTAAAGCAAATTAGATTATTCAATTTCAAACAAGATTACCAGAGAAGCTGACATAACTGATGTGGTACGTGCCAAAGAATGTCTGCTTCACTAATTTGATGGAAATCTCTCTCTCTCTCTCTCAGCGGGACTCCTTACTGTGTTGTCCACTGTTTGCAGAATTGTTGGCTGCATATCTGCCCACCCTGTGCTCTGCTTCTATTATGTCAATAGGTTTCACCTCACTGTGCTTATCAGCTCACAGTTTTGTCAGATAAAATTAATGACTGGTTAATCACCTTAAACCTCGGTAAAGGGTCAATGCTTTTTCCATTTTTTTGCTCTCTATTTATCTCTTAATCTCCTTCTCTCCCTTACAGGATATAAATAAAGACACATTTGTTTATTTTAAAACATGAGCCTTGTAAGATATCTTCTAAGAGGGTGTTCACACCAAGGAAACAAAGATAAAGATATAGTTTTAATATTGAGTATAATTCTATAAGAAAAGGGAATTCCACGACACAGATACATCAATAAAGACAGAGAGGAATACTTTTGTTGAGTGCTGATGAAAACCATTGACAGCCAATCAGAATTGGCTTGAGCATTTAAATTGCATATTGAATAAGTGCTATAATTAACAGAATGTTATTGTTTGTTGGTTGTGTGTGCATGTGTATATATATATATATATACAGTGCCCTCCATTAAATTTGATAAATCTGAGCAAAGGTGGCTGTGAAAATAAATCTGCATTGTTTATCATTTTGATCTTTCTTTTAAATTCACACAATTCTAACCTATCATTGAAGTAAGACAATTGAAAATGGGGAGCAAACCTCATGATGAAATAAATGTATTTTTCCAATACATGTTAGCCATAATTATTGGCACCCAATTATTGCTACGTGCTTTTCCCAAGATAAGAGCTCTGAGTTTTCTCCTGTACCGCCTGAAGAGTTTGGAGAACACCTGATAAGAGAATAGTAACCAATCCTTCATGCAGAATCTCTCCAGATCCTTCAGAATACCATCTCCATGATGGTGCTTCTCCTCTTTAGTTCATCTCAATCATTTTCTGCAGGGTCCAGGTCAGAGGACAAGGAGAGCCATGGCAAAAGTTTCATTTTGTGCTCTGTGACTTATTCTTGTGATTATTTTGATGTTTGTGTTTGGATAATTGTCCCAGTGGAAGACCCAACCATGACTCATGAAAAGATTTCTAACAGAGTCAGTTTTAGATTTGTTATATGTTGGTATTTGATAGAATCCATGATGCCATGGGTCTAAACAAGATGTCCAGGACCTCCAGCAGAAATATAGGCCCACAGCATCAAAGATACATACAGCAGTATAATTCATTGGACACATGGAGTATTTTTTATCCATGTGTTCACCAAACCCATCTTGAGTGATTGCTGCTAAAAAAAAGCTCATTTTTTTTGTTTCATCTGATCATTTTTTTTCTTTTTATGAAAGATCAAAAGGATAAACAATGCAGATTTATTTTCACAGCCACCTTTGCTCAGATTTAAAAAGGGTGCCAATATTACTGGAGGGCACTGTACATATATATATATATATATATATATATATACACATAAACATTTCTTTATCTCCCCTCACACTTAGAAACTCATATCCATTCTGCGAGTTAATTTTTTGTCCAAAAGATATATCTTTTATAGGCAGTATAATTGAGTTGCCCACCACCTGGGTCACTTTGTATCAGAAGCATGGTGTCTTAAAATACTGCTTCTGTAGGCAGCTCACTATGTTTTGGCACAGAGCATTTGTTTATGTCATTTTTCCATGCGCTGAATCATACAAACCTTAGACCTCACACGTCTGCTCCTTCACTGCATGGAGAATGTACCAAGACATTTCATTTCTTTCTCTCCGCATAGTGCGGATCTTACTTGGCAGATGAAAACAAACCTGCACAGTAGCGGCTTTCTGTAATGACAGTTTGGGGCATAATAATAAACAAATTAAAATTTGAAATGCATGAAATTAAATTGTGATTACCCAATGTGAGCAGATGATTGATCCCCATCTAATGAAAGTGTGAGCGTGCTGCATCCTCACACGTGTGAAAGGGATGTGGGGAAGCTTGGCTGCAGGGCGCGTGAGGGGGAACGGACGCAGTGTGGAGAGCCGGGCTAATTAGCGCTCTCAGCATGCGTCTCCAGCAGCAGTGCAGACGCAGTGGGGAATGATTTCGGAACAAGTTGCCTGTGC
>JAUCMU010000026.1:20304582-20318296 GCA_032275025.1 Enteromius treurensis | reverse complement strand
GAGACACCGGCAGACGCTCACACTTGCCCTCCCTGTCTATTCCCATTCCAACCCACCCGTCCCTTGGTGATTCTTCACATGAGATTGATTTAACATGCCCATGTCATTCATTCCCCTGTATTTCTTTTGTGTGGTACTTGTCACATGGTTTCAAACTGGCAGACTGTTGCAGAAGTTACTCCTGCCAACCTTGTTAGAATCCACAGGAGGTAGAAAAGCCATTGTCTGTTGCAACAAGTGCCACCGAGGTGTCTTTATTGTCAAATTATAAAGACGAGAGATCTGGCCGCAGCCAATAAATAGATATTCGCAGAAAGGTTGAGCATCAATTGAACATGCCATTCACGAAAACCCTTGTGGTTGGATTGCTGGTAATTTTCAGGACATTATTCGGGCTCTCGTGAAATGAACCTTGCTATTACATGTCCATTGAAAATGAGACCAATATAATGTTCCTCGCATGTCCGTGTCAATTATCGCAGCCTCGGATTTCGCAAAAGTCATTACATATTCGCCCTCATTTGGTATTCCCTTCACTGGCCATTAGGCTGATGTGATTAGCACTGAAAGTGTGGCAATAATAACTGCCACTTAAATCTTTCAACATCACTGGAGGACTGTCATATTGCATAGTTTCAAGGTGCAAAACAGCTTTTTTTTATTTAATATATATTGGAACAGTGAGCACCAAAGAGTTCAGTAATACGCTTTAATGGCATGAGATATAAATAACTAATGCAATTCAAGAATCAATTTCTTCTCAGAGCCTGAAAATGTGTTGCATTTGTTTCCCCCAGTTTCATACGTGGCATCTGTCTGAATGTTGCATTTGTCATTGTTTAGTAAAAAAATGACCTATTCTGAACTTTAGAAGATCCTTCTTTTTTTAAGTGTTCCAGTTTAGGGTTTGAAAAATGTTGTTTAATAACTTGATAAATGTATTATCTTGAGTCAAGATTTTCTTTACATGACATAAAACATTTGAAACATGTTAAAAATAAATCTGGCTATGTTAAACAAAGGTAAGAACTCTGTACAGATGGATTTTAATCGAGTGTAAATATTTTGTTTTCTGATTTCTGTTGACTGAAATAGAATACAAAAATAAAAACACTATCATTTTCAATTATGAACTTTCATGTGCTACTGATATAATAACTCAGATCAACCCAGGGTTATTATATTGAACTAAAACAAACTATATAATAATAATCATCATGAAGCGTTAACTGAAATAAAACCCGAGAAACTATATTTCAACTGGTTGCCAACTTTTCTAATGTTTAATTTATGTCCTAAAAAAAAAAGGGGGGGGGGGAATGACATTTTAGTTACTGAAAAAACAAAAAGAAAAACTAAGTTTCGTGAAGTTTTCTTTTCCATCTTAAAAGACATAGACTGTACGAGGCTTGTTTCCTGTGATAGCTGTGGAAATCAGAGGCGGCAGGCATGCAGTACGCATGCTGAGGTCGTCAGCGTCGGATGGCAAAGCCTTTAAAGTGCATTATCTCTCCGCCTGCTCTGTCGCTGTTCTGCGCATTAGCAGCTCAGTGCTGGCTGATTGGTAAACACCCAGTGGCTGAGCGGGTGCAAAACTTAATTCTGTTTAAATAAAGAAAACAACATTAGGATTCGGATGCAGTGTCAGCAGCGCAAGAGCAACTGGCCCTGTTTTGATATCTGCACCGAAGCATTCACAATTACTTCCACCCTTACCATCGCGTGCATTTTTAATTTACGCGTTCAAACTGGAGATAATTTGCAAATTCAGCCCATATTTATTGTGAATGTGCGCACACGGCCGGTCAGAAGAGCGTTACTAATGTGCACAAAGCAACAGCTTCCACAGAAACAGCAGCAAACGTCGCGCTCCTCACCGACGGCGTGCGAGCGCCGCATGGGTTCGGTCTCGGTTAAAGGGAAAATAAAGACCTCCGTGTTTGTTTTGTTTAGATTTCTTGTTGTTTTTCCATGCTCTGTTTTTTGTTCCAATCCTTGTAAACCAATATTGATTTTAGACAGCCAGCTGCGTAGAAGAAAGGGTCATTCCAGAAGAAAATAAACCAGCATTTAGGATCTGGTTTTGTTACGTTCCTTTTTTTATTTTTTATTTGTTTTCCTTGCTTCATCTTTAGCAGCGAGACTCTGTGAGGTTGCTGCGTGTGTTGTATTATATTGGAGATTGCAGCTGAGGCATGTCTCTATGTCTGCTCTCATTTATTGCCAATCTCTCAGGGAGAAATTGGAAGCGATTTATCTAATGGATGCTGGAACACAGTGGCATTTTCAAATGAAAACACTCCACAGGAAATTCCGATAATAATTTGCGGATTATTCGCTGGACTTTTTGCTGGGATTCCTCTAGTGTGGCCGATGTGGGAAAAAAAGCATGCAGTCGTGTTCTCTGATAAACAGATAAATACCACTAAACGCGCTGTAAAGCAAGGGGCTAAATTATGCTTTCCTAATGGATTAATCAATTGTGACTCCTCCAGTCTGAGCTCGCAGCAATTCATCCTACCTGGAAACAATTGCTTTATAATCTCAGGAAGGCCTTCTCACTTTGCGAAGGATACAAAGGCCTTGCAGGGCTAAAAGCTTTATTGATCTCTGAGACCCTTTTGAATAGGTAATTATACGTCATGATGTGCTTAGATTAATATATCGCCTTTGTTTGCATCTCAAAATGATAAATGAATCCTCCGGTGTGCATATCATTTAACTAATCCCAGGTCATTAGGGAAGACGGGCCATGTACGCGGGATGGGCCATAATGGAATGCAGCAGGGGGGAGAGACTCCTGTCAGCTGTTCGGGCAGAGGAGGCTTATCTCATCTCTGCCTGCTATTAAATGTAACATCAGCATCCACTCACGACCGAGCAGCTGGCAGGCCTGAGATTCTGTCAACGTTGATAGCCTGATGGTCAGGTGTGTAGGTGTTGGTCAAGGTTTGTTGGCCAAAAACTGTTCAGATTTGCATTACTGTTTTCCACCTTCTCTTTTACAAACAACACCGTAAGAGCTTTGTCAGTCTGGCAAGCTCTTAGATGATTGGTGGGATTATGAAATCGAATAAAGCAATGATTACCTGTTCAATAGACTACATTTCTAATTAAGCATTTATATATATATATATATATATATATATGCTCTTTACTCATTTTGTGCTGTTTATTATACTTTTTTATTATTTATTTATTTTAATCATTTATTTAATTTTATATAGTGTAAGGAATCCTGGCATTGTGAAAAGTCATCTATTTCAAAAGAGGAAAGCCATTCTTGTCACCTTTAAATAATCGCACATGTGATCAGTGTTACGGTAATGCCTGATATTAGTTTTCTTTTGACTTTTATATTACTTTTGGTCCGATGCTCCTGTCTCATTTGTTAAAGACAAACACACCCATTGCAATTTATGAAGAGAGAAGAGGCAAACGACTGCATCCATTTATTAATTTCCCTCATTTTACCTGCCACATTTTTCTAGAAGAAAGCCAATTCCTCACCTCTCTATCCGCAGAGACATTCTGGAAGAGAAAATCTATGGCAGACATTATGTTAGGCGGGGAAATGTGCCAGCTGTCGTAAGTTTGCCATCAGTTTGTGTAAAGGTTAATATCACATCTGCTGTGCAGTCCAGCTTGAGGATTCATTCTGCCTTCCCCGGCTCTGCTGCGGGACTCAGCAGCCATCTTCTGTGTGAAAGCAGCCTTCCTGGAGTCTAGGCTTGACAGCAAACAATCTGTTTGAGTCTGAGAGGGTGAAGAGGTCACCCAGCCCCAGTGCACTGCTTAATGTGGGCCTGAAGCCATGGCCCTCCAAATAGAGAGAGAGAGAGAGCAACACCGCTCCATGTTTAGTTCATATCGTATCTATAGTTCTCAAGCAACTGATTTATGTCACCAAGGGAACTTGGTTCTTGCTTTATAAAAACAACATGTTCATCCTCTTTTTTGTGGGAATCAGTTTTCTACAAGATAGGTGTGATTTAAATGCCAAAAAAAATACAGTATGTGGTGTTTATGTTTATGTTTCGCAGTTTCATTTTATTTAACTAACTTGATATAGGTTGTTTAACTCTGGTCCAGTTGATCTGATCCTTGATAAGGACTGATGTTGAGATGAAATTCAGGCATTTTATTGCGTACACTACAGCAGCCCGCAGCAAGTGTGTGAGCGGTGTGTATTGATCTAAATATTTCATTTCTTTCATGTCACCTTAATCTTGTACAAAGAATGCTTGTGGTTTGGGGGAGAAAGCTCCTTTTCAAATTAAACGTGGTAAATAAGTAAACAGGGGGAAATATGCCTCTGTGCACTCTGCTCCTTCCAATTTCAACTTTATTGACACACCTATTTGTCAGATTTCTGCACAAACACCTTGAAGTGCTGTCGACGCATAAATATATTGATGTGATCCTTCTTAGATTCAGCTGAACACATGTTGCACTGGGAATATACAATAGCATGTTGAATCTCTATCTATCTATCTATCTATCTATCTATCTATCTATCTAATCTTGTCTGTCAGTCTGTCTGTCTGTCCATCCATCTGCCTGTCTGTCTGTCTATCTATCTATATATCTGTCTATCCATCCGTCTGTCTATCTATCTATCTATCTATCTATCTATCTATCTAATCTTGTCTGTCTGTGTGTCTATCTATCTATCTGTCTGTCTGTCCATCCGTCTGCCTGTCTATCTATCTATCTATCTATCTTCTCCGTCAGTCTGTCTGTCTGTCCATCCATCTGCCTGTCTGTCTGTCTATCTATATATCTAATCTTGTCTGTCTGTGTGTCTATCTATCTATCTATCTATCTATATGTCCGTCCGTCCGTCCGTCCGTCCGTCCATCCATCCATCCATCCATCTGCCTGTCTGTCTATCTATATATCTAATCTTGTCTGTCTGTGTGTCTATCTATCTATCTATCTATCTATCTATCTATCTGTCTGTCTGTCTGTCTATCCATCCGTCTATCTATCTATCTATCTATCTATCCATCTAATCTTGTCTGTCTGTGTGTCTATCTATCTATCTGTCTGTCTGTCCATCCATCTGCCTGTCTGTCTGTCTGTCTGTCTATCTATCTATCTATCTATCTATCTATCTATCTATCTATCTATTTATCATCTATCTATCTAATCTTGTCTGTCTGTGTTTCTGTCCATCTATCTATCTATCTATCTATCTGTCTGTCTGTCTGTCTGTCTGTCTGTCTGTCTGTCTGTCCGTCCGTCCGTCCGTCCGTCCGTGTATCTATCTATCTGTCCGTGTATCTATCTATCTGTCTATCTAGGCCACTATGGCTAATGTTCTATCTGTTGTTTTGTTTTACCAGCAATTTCATGACTAATTTTTATCTACTCTCTTATAATTTCTACCTTCTATCTTTTCTCTGCAGCTTCGTGACACCAAGTCAACAGACCAGAATACTACTCTTCTTCATTTTTTGGCTGAGAAATGTGAAGAAAAGCATCCTGAATGCCTGAAGTTCCCTAATGAGCTTGAGCATGTTGAAAGCGCCAGCAAGGGTAAGAATATTTATATTCAATTATATTAGGTATTATTATTTTATTGTATTTATCAATCACGTGGCAGTATGTTTATATGAACATGCTTGCTTTCCTTTACAGGATTTCTTAAGTGAACCACAATATAATTGTTGTAAATAATTATTCTGGTTTATTTGGCTGATTACATTTGCATTTATGGCCTTAGAAGTATTGTGTAGCATATTATGTGCTTAAACGTAAGTTATGTCAGGACACTAATACAGTTGCACTGCTTGACATAATGAAAATGACTGTGAGTCATTTGAGTTAATGAGGGGATTTTTTTTTCTCCCTATAAAGCTGGTTTATCTTTGATGAATGTTTATTGTTTTGTTGTTGTTGTTTTTTTACAGTGAAATTTTACAGTGGCCTCTACAATAGCTGTGCTTCAGTTAAATAGAGTGCGTCCATTCAGCACAGAAACTTTTTGTTGATTGAAAATAAAGTGATTTTTTTTTTCAACCTATTCAGTCTGCTCGCTGTTAAAGTACAATGAAATATTTTAGTAAAATGACTCAATTTTCTGGCATGTTTGTGATGGCGTTATTACTGTCAGTTTGGAAGGCTTGGTGAGAATGCCATGTAATTCAGTTTAGCTGCATGTTTGTTGCAGGCAAGATAAAGATGCGCTTTATTTTGATCTAGACGTCTATCCTTTTATTTCTTCCCACCCATAAGCTTTTATCCTGTTTAATCAAACAGAATTCCCTCAAAATGTGTTAAGCCTGGTTAATTGAACAACCAGCTTCGGTTTGTGAAGACATTATCACCCCTTATCTGCAGATATCAGCGGCGTCCTTTTGAAAAATACGGGCCTCTGACCTGGAGATATTTACCCTCATATATACCTCACTTCATCTATCTAAATCACGCTGCATTATGGTGTTTGACAAATCCTTTATTGGTTTTCTCCTGTGGTCTTCTTTTAAGCCGTGAGCTTTGAGGCTTTTTATGGCTTGAATTAGATGAACTAATGTTACAGAGATCAACCCAGGAGACTGGACGCAATTGGCCCCGCAGACTATAATTAGAGCTTTTGCAGAGAATGAAATAAAACTAGTTAATGGCCAAAGAGCCTTTCTTAATCCTTCTGCTATGTGTAAATCCAGCCGTTTCCAGCGCTGCGAATAGACAAGTTTCATTAGAATGGTGCAAAGCAGTTCTGAGGGCTGATGAAGGAACTGTAATGAAGCACAAGGGGCCCATATGCTCCACAGTATGGCCAACAGGAAAGGTTAAGAGTCCAAATGGGGAGGTAGCTTAGCAGGGACGGTGGCGGAGTCTCACACAGCCGTTCTGACATTGTGGAATGGATTCTTCTTATGGCTTGGAGTGATTAAGAGCTTTAATGCTTCCCACTATGCTGAGGGAGATTTCCGCGAATTTAAATATCTGGTTTCTTAACTCTCATTCATTTCGAACAGATTTGGAAATGAAGACCCTCAGTGAATGCAATAATCTCCTGTATTATTGTCACTCGCTATGTCTGTCTGTGTTCGCATCCGTCAGGGGAAGAGAAAAAAAACGGCATGCCTATCCCGGCAGTGGCGTAATTCCTCCTGTCTATAAGCTAATTTGTCTTTAATTCCATTTGGAACTGTTTGGTTGAAGCCCTTGAGCTTTATTTACTTTGTTAGTTACCTAATTGCTTATCTAATCTAATAAAAGTAACTTAGTGCTTTGTTGTGAAGGATGCGGTCACTGTTGAATAGACCAGCTGTATCTTTGTCAAGGTAGATGGCTGGATGAATGCACAAGACTAAATCTTTGAATAGACACATTTGAGGGAGAATCGGTTCTTTGTTTCAGGGTCTTTATCTAATTTGGAAAGAGTTAGGCAGTTTGTGGCTCTGATTTAGTTCATTAGAGTGAATACTACTGTAAGCCGGTGTCAACTGTGCAAAAAATGCCACCCCGCTATATATGTGTTAATAATTATTATCAATTTTAAAGAACGCCACTGTTTTGTTTATATATAGCTCAATTTATTATGCATTTGAGATTTTATTTACAACAGTTATATATTACACAGTCTGTTAATTAATTCCCGTACCCAGTAAATATTAACTTTTGACTGCTATATCAAAACTAATTATGCTTAAAATGAAATACTGTGTAAAAATACAAATCTTACATATCATTTTTCAGGCCTCACCTGACAATCTTACATGTAACGCATACAGATGGCCCACCTGGTTAAGTGTTGAAGCAGTCATGAATGAATAATTCAGTTTTAGCTAATGATCTTTTCAAGACCTTTCTGTTCGTGTCAAAGTGGTAAGAGAACATGAATCTGTTTCTTCTTTTAACATGCTAGCACAGCTCACCTTAACCCTGAGCCGAGTTTAGACACCACCTCTCATGCTCTGTAATTTCTGCTACCTCTCTTTTCTTAAGTTCTTGCTTTTCTTTTTCACCCTCACTCTGTGTTGCTGAGAACTAATCTTTGGGCTTTCTGTCTCTTTTTTTTTTTTTGTCTCTCACTCCATATTTCTCACAAAAAAACTGTATATTTTTCTCTCTTAGGAATAATACTTCCTCCACTTTATCCCTGTCTCCCCATCAAAGCGGCATAGTGGCACACCAGAACACACGAGCACTGGTGTGCTGCAAACCCTGTCCTGTCTCAGTCTGCCTGTGCCCACAGGAGCACATGTCTCTATACCCTGCTGGTCTCTGCTGTTTGAGCTGTAAAGCCCAGATACTCTGATCACACACGAGGATCTTCGCATGGTCTTCTCAATGTATGTAGTTCTGATAAGCTTCTCATCACATGTCCCATGTTATTGCCTGATCTCTGGACTCGGGTAGTGTACTTTGCCTCGACACGCATGAGCGAAGACCAAATCAGGTGATTTCTTCCTATTGCATCAAGATCTGGTTCGAAAGGTTGCACGCGCACACGTTCAATAATCACATATCCATCTACAAATGTTGGAACTGGCACTCTTAATATACTTGATTGAAAAGAGCAATCAGTTCTGCCTGATTTCCTTGGAAAAGTTATTGTCTCCCTTCAGTTCCTCCTTGATTGGTGACTGCAGAATACCTTTCCATCAGTCCCAAACCTTCAAATCTCCACAAAGATAGTCCAGGAAAGGATAGATAGAAATGGATAGAGATGGATTCATTAATTTGTATGAATACCTAGCTGTCAATGATGACAGCTGTAAATTGGCAGTGTAAAACATTACTGATTGGTTTAATTTTTTTGGTGCATTCTAAGTGACACGTTCTGATGATGAGTGTCACAAGTCATTATTACCATTTCAGAAACCTAATTGTGTTTGCCAGCTTTGTAACATTACCTTGGTGACAAATTTAAATCAGTGCAATTTGGTGCAACAATGTTCAGTATATCAGAGAAAACCAAACATTTTACCAAATGCATGATGTGCACAGCACAACACTGGCCAAATAGGGCGTGTAACAGTTCTGTCAACTGGCTGTGGGCCAGCGGAGCATCCTTATTGTTGAGCTCTTTTGATCTGACCTCAGCTTTGATCACATTATACAATACTTCAGCTCTTGCCCTAAGATAACTGCCCTGTACTCTATCATTGTTATGCTAATTCTATATACTGTCTTGACAAATTTAAATCGAAACTGCAACTGTTTGCTAATCAATCATAATTGCATCATCCCGTGTATCCTTTAAGCTGAGTCACAATTTGGCATTTGCTTGAATCTGTTAATGTGACTCAGAAGGATGTTTGTCTTGCATGCTTTCACTATCACCGTCTGGTTTTATTTATTTTCTCCCTCTCATGCAGTTTCTTACTGTATGCAATTTATCCATTGCTTAAGGGGTGTTGTAGAATGCAATTTTGATGTCAATTTTCATTTGACCTGACATTATCCTCCAAGATAATCATGATTACAACTCTTCATCTGTCCTGGCAGCACAGAGCCACGTAAGTTTTTTTTTGTTTATGGTGTGTTAAATATTTTATGCACCTCAGCAACATAATCTTGGTTTTTTCGCTTTAGAAAAAAAAAATCAGTTTGGATAGGAGATATGTGCTAGCAATCCCATGTCGACTAGCCACTGCTTCCTGACACACATGATTGCATCCCTTAATACCTCTGTGCCAGCCGGCCTGTAAAAAAATATGTTGCCCAGGTAAAGGTCAGAAGCGGTCATGGCCTGCCTCCCCAGGCCGAGCTTCCCTCTGGGCAGAGGAGCTCTCGACTTTCCTGTCTCATCCATTACCATCCACCTCCATCAAGGGCGGTGCTAATTAGAATGTGTTTTGATCACCCTGGGAGGATAGCAAAAAAATGTGCTGAGTCTCAAGGAAGGACTGGGACATGGGGAGCAACCATGAAATCAGAGTGGCATTGTACTTTCCCCTTTACTTATTCATGAAGTTCATCCCTCCTGGGCTGCTCCGTTACACCCCCCTGCCCACCAAAAAGGAGGGGACGGATGCTTGCAGCAGTGCTACCTGCTGTATAACATCACAAACTTATATATATACTTCTCTTTGTTTTGAAATCTTTTTTTTTTCATTTTGGTTCATTTTGAGCAAAACTTATTTAATTAACTAAGAATTTAAGTTATTTTTCTGAGAGGTCAATGTAATATATATATATATATATTATATATAATTATTATTAATTTTAATCTCATAATATATTATATTAGTATTAAAACCAATAACATTGTATTTATGGATTGGACGTGAATAGATGGTTAAAGCAAAAGAGCTATAAAAATATTTTAGAGATCATTGTATTTAGGTTTTCGTAATCCATTTGGATATATTACATATTAATGAATAAATATATATTATTTAATGTATTAATTATTTATTATTATTATTATTATTCATTAATTATTTCTTAAACACACACACGTGTATATACATATATGTATATAGTATATATACATAAACACTTTATTTTTATTTAGTAGTTCAGTTTGTACCGTAACTAGGTTTTGAGCTTGTGTTCTGTCAGGTAAGCCTCCCAGGAAACCCTAGCTACTGCCTAGCAGCACCCTAGCTTGACAACACTGGGGAGAAAAAAATAAAGAGCTTGCAGTATGGAAGTGCATTGCTCCCCATGCATATGCATTCCTTACATCATAACAGAAGTGTTGCCATAGCATTAATCATGCCCTGCATATGGAAAATGAATCAGTGTAATTGTTCAGGTGTTGCCCCTTTTTCGTTCTATTTGTCTTCTCCTAATGTAAATGGTTGTGTCTTGTTTGGTAACTTTGTGTGCTTGTAAATCATAGAAGCCGAAGCTAGGACAAGAGGAGGAGGAGAGAGGAATTTCTAAGAGCAGAGAGGGTGTCCTGGTGTTGGGCTGCCACATGAATCAGCTGCCTTTCTATATCGGTTGTTCTTCATCTTAGAGTGAACTGGAGCACAGCGGTCATAAAGCATGCGTTTTGATGATTGTGGTCAAGACCTTGTTTTGCGAAGTGCAAGCTGTATGTCAACAGAAAATCCGGTATGCAAGAGTAATGCTATTGCAAAAGCCTGCCTCTACTTGTGAAGCCGTTGTTATCTCTTTAGTTTGATCGCTTGTGCTGTTAACGTGTCTTGAGCAAAGTTGCGCAACAGAAAATGTTAGTGCAGAAAAAAATGCTGTGACGAGTTTTGCCGTTGTTTTCAGCCTTTTAGTCTTCAGAAGGGTGTCTGTAAAGCCTCTTAACAGTGACTGTCAAAATTTCTTCAAAGTGTTCTCTGACACGCTACATCAGCTCTGAACAATTGGGACATTCACTCAGTTTACAATACTTCTGCAAAGAAGTTTCATTATTTCTGTGAAATGTCATTTTTTATAATAAAAAGAAGAATCATTTTAAATCCGAAATAAAAATAACTGCCAGGTGTTCTTGCACATAAAATAAATCCACTGTGGTAAATAAAGCTTTCGATGCACACATACAGAGCAACAAGACACATCAAATATTTAAAGATGCATAAAGACAAAGGTATGTTCAGGTAGAATAAACAGTATTTACAGCTTTGCTAAGTCAGTGTGAAAGTATAAATTGTGTAATACACTGTACTTAAGCACTATCAGTGTGTGTGTGTGTGAAATATGAATGAACTTTATTATTGTTATTTATTGTATACATGAAAGTCCTGGAAAGCCAGGAGAAAAGGAGACTTGCCCTACAGTACCCCCTTTTTTTAAATAATAACTGACTGACTGTACGTGGTTCTTTATGCTCTATAACCCATGCTTACGAAACCAGGCTTGTTCTATTTAAGTGCTAAATCCTGGCCAAAACTCAACTCGAGCCATTTTAAAACCTTTTGAGGAATCAAACGAGTGCTTTTACGGGCACAGAAAATCCTACATCCTCAAGTGCAGCTGAACCTTCACTCTCGCAAGGTCACATTGAGCTGCACATCCTCAAAGCCATCGGTAGAAAATAAATAGACACTTTAAAAAAAAAAAAAGGGATTTCGCTTTATGCTAGAATCCTCTAGTTCAAGGACACCCAGCAAATGTAAGTATGCGAGAGTATCTCTATATGCCCAATATTTTATCTGCCCGTCAGTGATGAGTGGTCCGTTGTGGGAATATCATCTCTGCCACCATGGTTCCCCACCCCGTTGCTTGGTGCTGGGCCTGGATAATTAAAGATTGATAATTTCCCTGGGGACAGAAAGAACAAGCAGGGATCAGGAGTTCAGCTGCATGTCTCGGCGAGGGGGAACACACCGAAAATATATCTGCTGTTAGTTAAGCCTTAAATGGGGTCAGGTTGAATGTTGCTTTGGGCGCTCACTGTTCCCAGACTGATGTGGGATGAGTGAGTCTCAGTGAGAGGAATACTCACCTCTCGTTCAGCTGATATCTCTCATTACCTGACTGACATATATAAGAGTGGCCTTGATTTATCCTGTCATCTCGCCGAATAGTGCTGTTAAATTGTGTTTGTGTCAATAAAGGCAGCTCCCATTTATAGGCATAAAGCGTATATTGCGGATGAACTGAGATGGCCGTATCATCTCATCCGCGGCGTAGATATTGCCTCACAATTTCCTGCTTAGTGCAGTCCCTTCCACTAGCAGACAATCGGTAATGATGATTCCGTCGCCATTCAGAATGGGCTCTTCTTGATGTTAGTATTTTTGTACCTCTGACCTTCACTAATAGAGCTGGGGAAGCCTGGAGCGGCTGTTATTGACCAATCTGCCTTGTTAAACCCACCCTCTGCACCCTGCTAAAGAAGGGGCCACCGACTTTCTGCCTCCAGCCGCCATTGTGACTCCATGCCAAGTCAGACTGACAATCCAAGGGGAAATATGACACAAATGTGCCTATAAATCAATTCAGTATATGGCACAGCCGTGGGCAAAGTAGTTTGGAGTCCAAGCGAAGGAAAAAATGTAGGGAGCGGGTTGGGGGTAGGAATTTGGATCAGCCTCTATTTTTTGTTCTTCCGTGGGACTAAGAAGTTGTAAAGCATTCTTTCTGCATGATGAGCTCAGTGCTGTCTAGCTCATGGTTGCATTGGCTTCTTGTTTTCACATAGATTAGAAAAAAAAGATATTTTGTTTTTCTCTCTAGTGTAAAAAAAATGTCTTTAATGGTTTTAGTTTGGGATAATAATTTTTTCAGTGACTTTTGTTATTAGGAAGAATTTAAAATTAATCATTATTTTTTGGGGGTTTATTATAATGTCATCTCAAAAATACATTCTTGCACATTCATTCATGGTTTGTCATAACTAAAACAAAGCCACAGCCGATTTAACCATTAGATCTCTGAGCAACATACAGCAGTTGAGTTTCAATTCTGAATGAATCTATAGAGTGGTTGATTCAATGACTCACTCATAGTGCCTGCATGAATTAGTGATTTTAAATGATTCAGTTCAGTAAAAGCACATACTGGTGTAATGAAAAGCCAGTATAAAAACACTATAAAATGTAGGTAAAACATTATATTGTTAATTGCTAATGCATGTTTGGTCTTAATAAATTAATATATATTATAAAATGTATGTCACGAAATGTATTATGATTAATGGTGGGCCATTAGACTGTTATCGCGCGATAAAAAAATTATCGCCGTTTATCTATTCTCAAAGTTGGGTTGGAGTCTATACTACAAGCTATGGGGACTTTCACCTTTAGTGCGGATGTATAGCCAAATTACACTGTAGCCTTATTCGGAC
>JAUCMU010000026.1:20262408-20295009 GCA_032275025.1 Enteromius treurensis | reverse complement strand
CCCGCCCCGCCAATATCTTGTCAGTGAAGACAAGCTGTTCTACACTTTTTATATTAGAGACATCTGAAATGTGCCATAAAATGCTTATATTGTTGTTTGCTATAACATGAGTGCAATAATCCTATAAACAATAATGCTGTGACCTCCCTAGATGCTATTTCAGCCTTTAGATTTTAAGATTATTACATTATTGCATCCCTCATATTGCCACCAGCGAATGTTTCATACCTGGATGAGTGGAAAATGTGTTTTGTATGTAGGAAAATCTTTGAAATTAGAAAGAGAGAGAGAGAAAGGTAATAAGCCATCACCGTCAGGTGGAGGAAATCCCACTCTTAATTTGTTTATGAGACTATTGTGAATATCAGATAAAATATGAAATAATGCATGGCCTGACTTCTCTGTTTGCTTGGGCCGTCTGTAGGGATTCTGCCAGTCAGGGGAAAAAAAATATAAAAGAGGCAGGCAGTTAATTCATCTCCCTGCTTGAAAGTCTCATTAAAACGCTGATGAGTTTAAGGATTGCCTGAGGTAGAGAGAGAGCGAGCGACAGAGCCTTCTTTATAGCTCTGCAATCTAATGCTCGAGGCTGTGCATCTGCTGGGTGCAAAACAAAAAGCAAATGGGCAATCCAATCTCCAATCAATATCAGGCACTTTTCCTTTTAAACACATCATGAATATACACTTGCTTATACATGTGTTTGCCGTGCAAATGCCACGGTCCGTGACGTCCGCACGCGACCGCGCTAAATGAAGACAGAGTTTGCAGGTGTGGGAATTGATCTGACCTTTTTCATTGGTGGAGGGATATAAATCACTTTGTATGGACTTTATTACGCTGTTAAGGGGGGACACAGGCTATCCTAATTTCGGTAGTAATGTTGGGCCTCAGTACCAATACAAGCAGAAGGTCACGCACGGTGAGAACAATCTATTTTAATAGACACCGGAGTTGGCAGCGTGGCCCGAAACAGTGTGCGCACCGTTTCCCCCGCGCTGATTTAAACACACATGGCTGACAGCGTAGAATTGATCTAAAAGAGCTGTTTGCAGCCTGGTGCTTCACTATGAAAGTACGGTTGGAGAGGCCTCTTCAACTTGCTCGAATTCCTTGGAAGACTCAAAAAGCTTTGCTCACCATAGATACAGGGCGCTCAATAAAAATGGACTTGTGCCGCTCGATGCAAATGGATTGCTGGCAGATCAGTCAGATTCCACATGTGTCTAGTGCTTCGGATTTTAAATAGCCAATTTTAATCATCGTCCAGTTTCATCTCGCCTTAATTCCTCAAAGAAGCACTGTCCCGTGGCTAGAAGAACTCTCTTACGGAGACGCTTAAATCATCTCCGCGTCATGTTTTCATTAAGGGCCCATTTTGCTGCTGTTTTAAGATGACAAGGCTGCGAGTGAAGATGCCGGCTGTGATTCACTTTGGTTTATCATCAGCGTGAGCGTCAGGGGGGCTGCGAATCAGTGCCGTGTCGATAAGTAGCTGCATTCAGACCACAAAGCGGACAGAGATGACTGCGCTCTCTGTTTAATTTTTTAGATTAGAGTCAGGCGGCCTTTACCCCGCTCGGCCTCAAAAGCGGGCGGTCTGAATGGAGGCCGCTAATGTCCTTGAAGCTGCCTTAAATTGCACTTCCACCGCAGCTCTTTTGCTTTTGGCCACCGGTGGTTGTGCGTGGAGAGATATCCGCTCCTCAGCAAACTCCTCTAATGGCGCACCTCTCCCGCTCTCCAGCATGGCTCCTTGGCCTGTGCCGACAGTCAATCAAGACTACAGGCTGCCTCACACCTCGGATGAATAGATCATTTTCGTTTCAAATCCACCATTAATCAAGCCAGAGTCGCAGCAATCAGCAGGCCTGAGCGGAGGCCAGAATGCAGTACGTGTGGCACAGCGCAGAGATGCATTGGGACTGGATAGGGAATAGGCACACAAAGAGCGAAGTCACAGATGTAATTTCTCTCCCCTGTACCTTCAGGCCCGTGAGCTTCAGTGCTCCCACGGAAGAGGATGAATGGTCAGAGGCAGCAAATAGGGCCAAAAAAAGTTATGAAATACAAAGCCATCTATTTTTGTAACATAACTTAGCATTCAACTGTTGAACTCTATCTGTCTATCCTTCGTTACTATATTCACAGTGTTTCACTAAAACAGTGTATGTGTGTCAAACCATTAAAGAAATATTACAATTTAGTTCCAGTTTTTAATATGCCTGCTGCAGTGTCTAGTATTTCATCATGTATTCTGTACTGCTGTCAAGCGATTAATCACATCCAAAATACGTTTTTGTTTACGTTATATATGTGTGTGTACTGTGTATATTTGTTATGTGTATGTATAAAGACACGTACATGCAGTATATATCTTGAAAATAGTTACATGTATATACATTTATGTAGTTATATATCTTAAATATTTAGATATATTTGAAATCCAAGTTTCTCTTCAAATATATACATGGATGTGTTTGAATTTTTATATACATAATAAAAATTTTTTTTGGGGGAAATTCTTTTATATTTTGTGATTTAATCGTTTAACAGCAGTAGTATTTTTCCATGACTAGAGAACAACATGAACATTCAGGACCGGGATTGTCGGTGTAATAATATATAGTTAGTCTAATATTCCATGTGTGGTTTTCTAGTCATAATAGGGTAAACACGGTCAGGTTTGCTGCTGCTTTCACTTTCAGTTGTTTTCTGGGCTGTTGCATGTGTCTAAAAATAACTCTTGGGTTTTACCCAGTCCTGTATCCAGAACAAAGCCAGTGTGACCGATCATCTAAAGGCCTCTTCCCCAATGAACAAAAGTCTTCATTACAAAGCTTCATTGATTATCTATGGCGGACATTTATGCAGCGAGAGCAGAGAACCCTGACACTAGAGACTGTGTGTTTTCAATGCCTCTCATTTATTTGAATTAACTGTGTCAGTGATGAACTGAGGCTTTATTTAGCCTTAAATCAAAGCTAGAAAATGGTCAATGAAGTCAGGTGTGTCCTAACGGTGTATTGTTTCACATAATGAGTCATCTATGAAATGGCTCAAACCAGCTGTGCACATCTATACCTCCAAGCTTTTTAGTTTGTTTGCTTCCTAAAGCTGATTAGATTGTAAACGTTGATTTTCATATGAACGTTTGAGAGGTTTGTTTCAACAGGATAGGTAACTAGCAGTTAACTTCCTACTAAATGTGCTCAAATAAGGGCAGATGTTCTCTCTCAGGTCATGATGTTTCTCACAGAGGGAGCTGTTGAGCTAGAAATAAGAGCAGTGACAAAATTGCTGCAGATAATCATGCACAATGAGACATGCACAATATATACACAGAATAATTTTTCTGAAGCAAATGGCAAACATTCAAAATCGTATGCCATCCCTCCACATTTTTATGTCTTCGTTTCTAAAACATTTATGAAAATCAAATCCTGAAATAAGAGTCGCATGTTTGCGCCAATACTGAAAAATTGTTATGAACAGATCATTTTGTGACCGATTCTGGAAATTATTCGTCTTTGTATTTATTTTTATTTTTCACTAGGCTCAGTATGAATGTCACAGATATTGATATTTTATTCATGGACTTGCCTTCCTGCATTGCATTAGGGAGACTGTCCACATGCTTATCAGCCTCACAAACAGAGCCGGAACTTTCCACTGCGCTCAAATGTCACTCAGCTGATGGACTGTGCCCCTTTAAGGTCTGTCTAATGCACCATACGATAGCATAAGACTTTGAAGCCGCGAATGAGTGTGAAAGACACGAGTCAACTTCTCTCCCGTTCTCTCACCCAGAGCCGCTTCAGTTAGCCTCTGGTTCTCTCTCATTTATCCCAGTGCACTTCGCTCTTGAGAGGCAGTTTGCACGATTATCTCAGAAATACCAATCATTGAAATCCTTCTCGGCAATGGAAGTATTCCCTTGCAAGATATACACTGTGTCGTGGTATTCGTTATCCGGAGTTCAGAGAGGTGATATTAAACAGTAAGTTGGTGTTCAAACATTGATGGATGCGTCTGCCCTCCTTGCTCTGTCTGTGTCAGACTTTATGAATACCGATCCACAATTCCCTTCAAATAAGCTAATCTGTGAACTCTAGCGGAGTAATAAGCAGCTAACTCCCTTTGAAAATCTCCCTGGTATTTTATGCTATCAACTTACCTCCCCTCAAGAATCAAAGATGTTATTTCCTTTGTACATTAGAGATGCGGAGAGACAAATATAAAGTCATTTAAAGGAGGAATTATAGTTTAGTACATGTATGTGTTTTTTTCACTTTCTTTCATGTGACTAAATTTACTGAGACAATCGAGTGAACTATATACAGTACTTACTATTGTTGTTCTCTTGAACGACTTAGAAAATCAGCTTTTGTTTATATTAGGTTTTTGTTGTTGTGAAAGTCTATATATGCTCTATATGTAATATACAGAGGCTGTGTTACCAGTGACTTCAACTTAACCTGGCTTTTTCCAGACTCTCAAAATGCGTCTTACACTTGTCAAAAGCTTCGTCAGAGCTCTAGAGAGCTTGCGCCCTTAGTAGGGGCACGATCACCCAAGGGCATGTGGGTAGTGAAGCAGCGGAGGACAAAGGTGTGTGTTTACCTATAAATATCCCCCAGCTTCACAATCTGTTCACCGGTATTCATAACACATAAACATGGCCCACCCACACCCTCTACCCCCTGCACCTGCACAGCCCAGACTTCCCTCAGTGTCCCCGGAGGCTTCATATCCAGACAGACCCAGTTAAAGGTGTATTTCTCTGTCAGTGGTTCATCCCTTTCTGTTTTCCTCTCTCTGTGAATCTCTGGAGCTACTCAGGTAGTTGTTTATTTGGGCTGTCAGGAGCCGGGCGACCGATGTGACTGGTATCACTCGCTGCTCGTTAGACAGTTTAGTGATTCTGCCCAGCGGCGTGTTGTAAAAGAACTACAAGTCACGCATGTGTGTAACTTGAAAGGCTTTAGGTCTTTTCTTTTCTAGAGGGCAAAGATCGATAGGCCTGTACACTGTTCTTTACTGTTCACCTTTTATACGTCTTTGGCTTTCTCTGTGTGCGAGTCTCAGGGAATCGTCAGCACCTCGGGTTGATGTCTAAACTTTCTCATATATCAAAATACATTATAATTGGCTCCGTTTGTGTGTCCCTCTGAGATGCGTGCATCAGCTATCTGTTGTCACAGCGGCTGCAAAGAGCAATATGTTTTGAGTGCAATTCCGTATGTGTTTGATACAGATATCTGCCTTCTTAAAGAAATAAAATTAAAAAAATTCTCCCTTTCAGGTCAGAAAATTGGTTGGATCCCTGTTTTTTTTTTTTTTTTTTTCACATTTTATCTATCATCTCTATCTGCAGTTTGGGCTAAGTAATTGCATCCAATCCAGGTCCTTTTAAGGCTTCAGTCGTAAAGGGATGTCATTGAACCAAGGAGCATCTCACAATAGAGTGGCGTTATCGCCTGGCCAGCGCTGTTTACAGGATCCTAAGGGAAGCTGAGGAGAGAAAGAACACTTTTATTTCCAGCCTCACCGCTCCTGTATGGCAAATCCTCTCCTCCAAAATGGGCGTCTGTTAAGGAGAGAGGACAGAGGCTGCCGATTCCCAATCACACGCTTGATGGCCAGCGGCCAGCATAGACAGAGCTCACTAGTGTTTGTATTGCATGAGGTGTGCAGTTAATGTGATGTGAATGTGAATGGGTAATCTAGAATTGCTCATCTCATTCAGAAGGGAAATGGGATTTGCTTACGGTTTTAGGGTTTTGTTGTTTGATCCGTGTCTTTCAAATTTTGCATGTTAGAAGTAGTTCGCAGTAAATCACGTGGTGAGGGATTGTTTATATTTTGCTAACAATGGATTCGGTGGTATTAGAGGGCCCCTCCTCACAGAGCCTTTTTTTAATCCTTTTTTATTTACTCTTAACGATCAAGAAATGTTTTCATTTCATCAGCTGGGATCTCCTGTGGCTAGCGGCTCATTTCGAAGCATATTTCAACCTTAAGGTTTTTAAGTACAAAAGCTCTCAAACGATCAGTCAATAAATCCTTAATTATGATTTGCAAAGTGAGGGATTTTAGGAAAACACGTTTTAAAATAATAAATGGAGCAGACGTAAAAGGATTTGTTGCTTTTTTTTTTTACTCTCCATCCGATTAGCACCCTATTGATGGTGACTAGTAATTATGCTCAGCAGAAAATGTATTGTGGATTTGCACTCTTTCTGCATTAAAAATAATTGATTTTCTGCATAAACTATACACTGTCTGGTTTTTGGGTTTAGTGATATTATCTGTAGTATATTTTTCTTCACATAGATTAAAATAAATTCGCTTCAGTTTTAAAGTACAAAGAATACTAAATGTATATACTACATTTAACATGCCTTATTAGTCATAAGATAGCAATTGCATTGCATATTATCTTTGTGCAGTGTGATCTGAGCTCTTTTGTTCTACCTGAACAGCTCTTGTGTAAATATGTAGATGCTTTTGTCTTTTTCGTACTGCTGAAGCATATATGCCAAGAATGAGCCATTACTGTGCTGTCTGTTTCCTATTACCTTTACTCATTCTTAAGTGGCAAAGAAGTGCTGGCAGATGCACAAATGTTTTCTAAACACACTGAAAAGATTTCTTTTTTCCATTAACTAAATAGAAAAGCCTCCAAATTGCAGTTAACTCTATCTGTTCAATGCTTATAGAAGTATTTTGATTTTTAAGGGGTTATTATTGTTTGTGGAGATCAATATTCCTCAACGCACTTCAGTGAGGATGTAGTGTTTTATTTAACAATTGAAGTTTATCATCTGTTGAAACTCCAGCGAGAGGCATGTTTTCGTTTTGAGGAGACATTATTATTGGAAGAACTACATTTTACCTTCTATAGTTAATAAGGTAGAATTGGAGAGGGGATAGTTTGGGTATCTGTAACGTCTTTATTTTAAGGGTCTCCTGAGCCTCAAACTCATTACATACCAAATTAAAAGACGTAATCTGGCTGTACCCTGTTCTGCTTCCTTCTCCCCATCAAAGTTTTTTGTACAGGATAAATGCAATGAACTCCGTTCTAATTGGAGTTTAATGAAAGTTTCCCACTTTCCTGCCAATTATCAGTGTACATATGTCAAGTGATGGACCGTAACTTTCAAGCATAAACCTCTTTAGTTACCTCATCATCTCTTTCTCTCTCTCTCTCTTGCGCTCACACACTCGTCTTTCTCTGCGTCCGCCTTTGTTGGTGGAGATTATTTAAATCTCAAACGCCTTATGCTACACTGGGGCATCCTGCTTCGAAATAAATCTCAATTCACATTGTATCATCCGAGCATCACAGCTACAGCAATGAAATATTGATACGCCTTATCTATAAATCTCACATGGAGATGGTGCCCTCCAACAAATGGCTGACAGTAACGCTGACACCTTGGCATTACAGCTGATGATTTGGTATTTTGCAAAGCGCATCTTCTTTCTTTTTTATGACAAGCGACGTTACTTCATGGCAGTTTATGGCGAGAGGAGACAGGAAGGGTTTTAATGAAATAGTCCTCGTCTGTCCCCTGGCTCTGAGAATGAATATCGCACAGAGCAAGCCCGAACAGAAGGGCAGGGCTCACAAACACTAAACCCTGACTGTAAATCTTTAAGAAGCCAACCAGCAAGAGTTTGTCTTATTGTGTAATGCCATCACAATGGGCACTAATGCTGTCGAGTCCTTGATCTTTAAATTCACTCAGATCTCAGCTCGTTCTGTGGCGGTATTCACATGCTGGTTTCTGCATAACAGCTTTAATGTGATTTGAGGTAAAGAAACCATTTTTTATGATGCCGGTTTAGTTGAGTGAACCGACTGGCCTTGGAGAGACTATACAGAGACTTAAAAAAGAATGCAAAATAAAAAGCACAGATGGAACGCATGATTTAGCCTTGTGAGGAGATGCCCTAACAAAGTGCAATAAAGTGAAAATTACGTGCGGTTTGAATCTTTGGTCATGAAGGCTAGCCAATAGCCTAAATATGTGTTAACCTGAAGAGGTGACGAATGTTCGCTGTTGGTGGGTGTTATGGAAGCACACAGACAGCAGTCATTAGTTTAAATTGCCTCGTCCCAGAAATGGTTTATATGAATAGGACAGGGAATCTTTTTAAGGGTTACCCCCCCACCCCCGCTTCCCTCCAGATCATGTGAAATGAGCATGTTCAAGTTATTAATGCGGCAGTGCTGATCCCCTGTAAACAGTGTTATTTTGTTGTTAATCTTACTAATGATATCCCAAAAGGATGCCTGTTTTATTCTGCTTGGGCTTCCAGCAGGGTTCTCTATTAAGAAGAGGAAAGCTGCTTCCGAGACAAACAAATTTATTGCTGAAAAGCAGAAACTGACCCATAACGAGCCCATACTTTCAGAGGAACATCAAAAGAAATATTAACATTTTCCTCTTCTGTTAATTTTCACTTGCAGTACCACACACTGTTACCACTCCAACTTTTTTATAGCTGTAATAACATTCCGAATCCTGATTGTACTGGACACCGTGGCATTATCCTATTTATTGTAGTAATTAAACCAAGCAATTAATTTCTTAAGTGCTCACATTGGGAAATGAAGTAACTATTCATAGATTCAGTAGGCTGTGTGTGGTCCTAAATCACATTATTTTGTGGTAAACATGGGGTCTAGCCAGAACAGAAAGATTTCTACGTAGGAAGTGATTGATTACCTATGCGTGCCACACTTGTTGCACTCCTCCCAGGAGATTTTACTTACTCCAATAACTGATTAGGCATTAGCATGTTGCTTAGCTAATGATCAGCCTTTCAGGCACAAAGCGAGGCATCTGATAGAAATGTAGTGATTTTTATTTTATTTATTTATTTTTAAGACTTTTTTCTTATTGATTGGATTTTAAGTACTATATGGTATGTTTGTTATTTACTCCACTCTTCAAAAGTTTGTTGTCAGTTATTTTGTGGATGTTTGGAGGGAATTCCCATTCAAATAATAGTTACCTCCAAGAGATGCGTTCTTGGTTTTAGAACAGAGCTTTTATTTTTCATTTGGACCTTAGTGTTTGCGTTTCATCAGTGGTGAGGCCTGTGAGATGAGGCAGTCAGTGCTGTTATTAGTTGAACTCAGAGCTGTCTTGTTCTCACCCTTTCTGCTCCCCAAGTACCTGGTACATAGAGGCACACATCATGCTATCTTGCCTATCCATCTTCATCATCTGTCTGCCCACAATTCTCTCACTCGCCCCCAATAAAAATCATCGCAAGATGCCATCGGAGTATTTTAAACCAACAGTGTTTTAGCTTTTAAAACCAGCCTGACAAGCTTGTAGCATCATTGAAAAGCTTAAACTTGTGCCCTTGCCCTCTCTCTCTGTTCTCTCACAAGACCTGTCCTCAGACAGAGTGTTAACCTCGGCTTTGTGAGCCTTGATTAGGGGACAGTAAATCCCCAGTTGTGGGTTTCCTCCAGCATGCTACTAATGACAAGGAGTCTAACCTTTATATTGTTGTTAGTGGTTTGAGTAGATTTGTAGCTACTGCCCAGTGTCCTCCTATTTTGGCTTCATTGTCGAGTAGGACAAGTTAGAAATAATAGATTGAGTTCTAAAGCTAAACTATTATATACATATACTTATACATATACATGTACATCCATTTCTTTTCTTTCCTTTCCTTTCCTGCATTTCATTTCATTTTCCTTCTCAAGAAACAATTTTTGTTGTTAACAAGTTACTGTAAACAGTTAACTGCGTAATATTTTTGTGGAAATGATTACGCTTTTTTGAGGATACTCAGGGTACAAATAGAAAGTTCTAAAGATCAGCACTTATTTGAAATAGAAAGCATTTTTAATGTTATACATGTCTTTACTGTCAGTTTTGATCATTTGGATGGATGGATGGATAGATAGGTAGAAAGATCTGTCAGCCTTATTACTCAAGAATAGTTTGCCCCTTGTAAAAAAAAAAAATATATATATATATATATATATATATATTTTCCCCTTGGTAACTGTTGATACAAATGACATCCCTGTGTTACATTTAATTAAGTACTTAATATATGAGCTGCAATCTGCACCTGGGTTACTTACTCAAATGTCCTCACAGCAACCCTCCTGAAGAGTGTTTGTCCACTCTAAGACCCACACAAAGCCTCTTGTGTCTCTGATGAGTCAGAGATTTGACCCTCTTAGATGGACCTTCTTGTGCCGTGATCATTCGTACCGTGTGTATCAATAAAGCTAAAGCCATACAATAATCACAAAACGGCGCCACGACTGCTTGTGCATCCCTACTGATCCCCCTAAGACACTTCTGGCGCTTTGAAGTCCAGACTTGAAAGGACTACAGTGAGTGCAGAGAGAGATGGAGAGCAGTAAACAGTGATTATGTAGAGATTAATGAAGCTGAACCCATGCTGACGCCACTCAGCCTCCGGACAGCAGCCGCAGTCGGCAACTCCAACATCACTTCAGTGCACCTGTCCACCTGAGCACACCTGCAAAGTTTACAACCCAGACCAGCCTATATACGCTGGAGAAAAACAAGACTGAACGTCCATTTGAATAATTATAAATTGGAATTAACCGTATTAGTTATATCTCAATTAGTTGTTGTTTGGGAATCATATGCATATTTAATTTTTTTTTTATATAATTGTTTTTAACTGAAATGCACATTTATAGTGGCTTTGTGAATATTATGCTATTTTTAATACTGATGGAGTAAGCCATTCTTTCATTTAGTGTCACTACAGTTTCATCCAGACTTCAAGAATGTAATATATCCAGCATCTAATATATATATATATATACTACTACTACTACATATATTAATATGATACATATGTTTTCCTTATTCAGAAATTTTGTGATTGTATATTTCTTATTTTAGATCACTATATGCTTCATTCATCATTATTTATCAATATTCAATATGCCTTGCCTCAAGTAATATTGCAACTGATTAAAGTCTCCAGAGTTGAAGAACCCCTTGAAGAATAGAACCCCTTTGACAGTAACTTCAGTGCAGTGTTTAACAGACTTCTTAGCCAAAGATTTCTGAGGGCTGAGTTAGATGCTGGACTTAATATGCTTGTCAAGATGTTGAATTTTAAATAAGAGCACTGGAGTTCATCAAACAGTATGAAGTAGGCAACTACCGCCTACACAGTATAGAAGAAAATAAAAAGAAAAAAACGGAGACACCAAGACAAAAAAAAAATGCATACATACTGTATAATAAATAACACATAATAATGCACGACTGTACACTGTGGATCAGTATAATTAAGCATGAGCTCAAGAGTCTTTTCAAATAAAAATACTTTCTTGTCTTGAATCATGATATAATTTACTTTGACCATAAGCTTAACAGCATACCCATAACTAATTTTTTGTTTGTTTGTTTTTTGCCTGCTTTTTACAGTATCTGCCCAAATCCTGAAAGCCAGCCTGGACACAATGGAACGGCATATTCAGAGACTGGAGAACGACATCCAGAACTTCCCCAAAACTGATGACAAGCAGGATAAGTTTGTTGAAAAAATGTCTATATCCTTTGAGTACATTAACTGCTACTGTCTACTATGCAGGAATAAGTTGCTGAGGTCCTTTTCACAATAAGATATGAAAAATAACAATTCGTACTCAGTATTTTTGTTTTGTTTTCTATTTTGTAACTAATCTTTCTGACCGCATACTTTTGAATAGCAGTGTACACGTAAACACCCATAATACACATAAATCAAGTAATTTCATTGTTTTCAGGAACTACTTTTTGAATTAATTAATAGTAAATAACAAAACGTATTAGGTTTATACAACAAGAAAAAAAAAACATGGAATTAGAATGAAAACAAGCCTGATTTTTTCACACTCTTTGGCTTAAGTAAATCTTGTTTAAGGATGGTTAAATGTTTTAAAAGGGGAAACAAGACAAAAATACTGGATGGGCTGTCTCGAAGTGAGATGTTTATCAGCTTTCTCTTCGTCTCTCAAGCTCTCCAAAGGGAGTTCACTCTGGGAGCTATTTATACTGCACAACTTTCTCCCTACAGACTCTAATGGAGGGCTTCTTAGCCTTCTATACTTACAACCCCATGCTGATTTCATCTGCTGACCAGCCACAGACCCCCTCTCTGCAACTTTCTGAGGGCTATCAGCTCTCAAAGCACCTCTCCCGTTTCGATAACAGAAACACTGCCCTCAAATCGAATTAGATGCCACAGCACTTCTCAGTCTCTAAGAAGTGAGGAAGTTAGACACTTGTTTGACTTCTGCTTTCTGACACGTGAATGTTTATATGAGCCGAAATAGAGCTGGTGCTGATTTAGGGAAGTTTGACTTTTGTGCCGGTTCTGAGCGACGGCCTGACTTTTATATTCCTGCTGCGATTCCCTCCATTCCTTAGCGGTGTTATTAACTACGAGTAAGAGCCATTAATCAATGACTTATCAAGTCTGAGAGTCTTCCCATATGTTCCCCAAGCATAGGAAAGACAGCAGTTAACCTTATTTTAGCTCTTTGTTCACGAGCTCAACGCCGAGATTTATGGGGGGCTTACGCGGCACTTTGGGTGGCATAAGAGTAATAGCCCCGGAACGCATTAAAAATCTGCTCCGAGTCAAAGAGGGCTGCTTAGGTTTGTATGATTTAAGAACAATGAGCTTCTCTCGGCTGCAGTGCGGCACGAAAAAACAAGCCGGAATACCTCTGTGGCCTTAGTGACAGTATTGATTAGCAGGACTTGGAACTTGAGCGAGGGGAAATGGAGAGGCGCGGATCCACTGCGGCAGCGCCGGGGCCTCACGGCATCCCCGGAGGATTGTAAAAGCCAACCGGGCCCCGAGTGCGAACGTGGCCGCATCTCGTCCCTGTCTCACCTGATCTGTCATCAGAGCCGGCACGCCGCCAGAGCTGAATGCACTCACGTCCGTTTGATGATTCGAGAGGGGTTTTTTAGCAGCGGAGAAAGAAAAGCGAGCGAGAGAGCCGTGGCTGAAAGGAAACGGCTCCACCTTCATTGTGCACCAGTCGCGAATCGTTTTCAGAGGCGTCGGAGCCCGGCTGCAGAGATGCTGACTGACAGCACGTTCAAACACAGCTGCGCCAGCTCTTTTGCGGATGACAGGGCAGACATTGTCACTGAGCTAAAGGAGGCCGAAAGCTGTTTCACTCGGCCATTGTGGACAGCAGGCTGGATGTTTTAGAGGGAGTGATTGAATTTGTGAACGTGGAGGTGGTTGGGTGTGTGCGCGCTTTTTGCTAGATGCGCTCCGATGCTTGCCATAGCAACAGGCTCCTCGGTCCCCTTTTCATGAGTTTGACCTCAGTGTGACCTTTTGACAAATGACCACAGTTTGCAAGCATTATTTTAGAGTCGCAGTGCAGGAAGTGTTTTAAAACACGTCCTGTTGAAGGTTTGTTTAAATGGGGTGGGAAAAGCAAATTTGTGTGAATTAGGAAGTAGACAGATGTTACTGTGTTTACAGTGTTTTCTCTGCCTGTAGATACTCATCCAAATCACACTACTCCAGGTGGCCACTGTCAGAATCTTCAGACTTCTTCCTTTTTTATGAACTGTAGCCTTGAGATCCATGTGATTTAATCTACCCTGAAATCACACTATTCTCTGTGCGTGTTTTTTTTTTCTTTTCTTTTTTATTTTACTCTCTGTTGCTCCAGGGAGACCCAACACAATACGATTGTGGCGTTTCATATGCAGAACATTTGTTTCTTTTCAGTTTCATGGCAGCTCAAACTGCAGATTTAGAGCCCTGCCAGCAAGATATGAGAGAATGAACTACTATGTACCAAATTTTATGAGATAAAAAGGCTTTAACTAGAGGGAGGCCGTGAGAGAGAGCGGTAGAGGAATTTTGCCTAGGTAGGTGTCAGCTTTTTTTGGATGTAATAATAGCAGTACACATTTCACACCCCTCTGAAACTGTGGAGGTGACATTTTGCAATATTAAAAAATCTCACCAAATATGGGAATATTATATTAGATTCACATTAAGGTGCTTAAGACTCTGGAACAAATATGCATTTATTAGCTTACATGGCGATGCACCGCTGAAATATTGATCCATTAAATAGAAATGATTGTGGCAGCAAATCAAGGCCAGTTTGAAAATGCACCAAACGCACTGTTACAAGAGAGAAATAAACTCCTGATGTGCATAAGGGTTCGTTTTTACAGTCAAATAAAGGAATTTGCTTTTATTACCAACTGCTCAATATTCCCTCTTGCAATAAGAACTTGTATATGCAAGAGTGTGTTTGTCTAAAGTATTAGGTCAGCTATAGGAGAGTAGTTGAAGATACATTATGGGTATTTAAATGAAAAAAGAAAAAAATAGACTCCCACTTTCTCGTATACATTATTTAATCCTTGTGCATCATAATTCACATTACCTGCTAACAATTGCCTTTTTTTTCCCCGTGCTTCTTCTATTTTTGCTTTAAGTTCAGGCATTATCACTGGAATATCCTCATAAATGCATTCACAGTGTTCAAAAGTCATGTTGCGTTTTTCATTAGGGCCTACATAAAAGCATTTCTTACATACAAGATACAACAGCATACATTAAAACCGTATAGTTATTACAGTCTTTGCTTTAAACCATTCTTAATAATCAGTGAAATGCTGGCAGAGTAGCTCATGTGCACAGCTCTTATCGGTAGGAATGCTTTATTTTATTGTTTTTTTTGACCATTACTGTAATGTATGCAAATGACTGAGTAGGATGTTTGTTCAGCAGTTTAGTGATATCTATCTATCAGAATTAATGGCACCCCGCAAAGGCTTTTAAATGAACTAGCGGCCCCAGGAGAGCTGTAACTCAGCAGAGGGGCAGTGTTGGCGGTGGCCTGCCTGGGGACCAGGCGTACTGGGAACTTAATGGAGAGAGGAAGGGTTGCAGCGGCGTTCAGCGTCCATACTGAGTTTTGACGAATGAGGGGGCCTGTCTAATAGATCTGGCTCTGCTGTAATTCAGTGCGCTGGTATTTAACTTAACCTTTGTTCTCTCTAGGGACTAAAAAACACCAATCAGCCGGCCAATTTCTCCCGCCGCCACCTCTCTAATGACACAGCACATGCAGAAACAGAAAAGTTCAAATAAATACACTGACGTGTGAAAGGAACTTTTAAAAATAGATAGTTCTGAATCTAAATTTGGATTAAATGAGCCATGTTTGAAGTCATTAAATGCTGATAAATGTATGCCTGTGACCAAATATGCCTTCAGTTTGGATAATCTGTTTAATTACATAGTTGATTTAATACTGTTTAATAATATTTGTTAATTAAGATAATTATTGGTAATTTGTGTCATAGTGTTGCAGCCACCCTAGAAAAGCAATCAAGCCTCCTTATCTCTGGTAAAATAGCTGTTTGTCATTAACATGTTTCATATTTTAATTTTGAAAATGAATATTTAGTTTGTAGTAAGTATGTATAGTAGAAAAAATTAATTTAAAACATTAGTAGTATTAGTATCAGAATTTATAAAATGGTTTAATACAGTTGTACTTCTTTTAATATATAAAAAAAAGGCATTGTCAAAGTGATATTAACTGAGATTTAAAAAAAAAAGGATATTTGTTGAATGCTCACTAAATGAAAATGTGCATAAAATGCACAGCTTTTTCTTTTCACCTGCCAAGCCATAAACACACCATTCCAATGAGAGGGTGCAGTTTCTTTAAAGACTCCCTGAAGCTTTGGACTTTATTGTGGCTCTCTTTTAAATGCCTATAAACAAATCATCTCTCGTAGCTCCAGAATACAATGCCTCATTAGACAGAGGAAATCACCAACAGAGGGAAGTGCTGGAGTAGTCAGGCCGGTCATTCTATAGGAAACGTATGATTTACTTGTTTTCTTAATACATTCGGGAGACTTGAACTCACTGGCATAAACAATCGTTCTTCAGGAGAGAGAAATATCTGAGACCATTGTTCTATTGTGCGCTGTGCATTTTGTGGTTTCCACCCTGGTTTTAGAGTGTCGGCCAGCGCTCAGCAGGGCAGCGTAACACTTGATTCCCAGCATAGCACCTTTTACACGTTGTAGTATTCTGGCACACGTTCTCGCTGTGTGTTTTAATACCTGCTGTGGAGATGCAGTAGCTTTAGGCAGCAATGTTTGATGGGTTGAGAGAAGCGGAAGTACACAGAGTGCTGCGGGAGAACATTTCATCCGCCAGATGTAAATCTCGAGTCGTATAACGTTTCTTAGAAAGCTTGGCTTGTGCGACTTTCTGCACATCTGAGCGTTACAGATTGCTCCCGAAGATCATGCAAATCGAGGTGAGGAATGATCAACTGCGATTATTATTTTACCTTTGGGTACAAAGTCTCTAATGAATTGATGAAGATGTGTTTGCAGCAGCCTGCATGGTGTTTCCAGCTCCTCTCTTTCTCTCTCTCTCAGTGAATATGCCTCTGCTTAGTCTCAAACCTCTGTTAATTATGGAATTAGGTCAGAGGAATGTAGTATCATCCTGTGCTGGTTATGTTTACCTCACAATAACTCTCAGCGTCTGTCTGTAGTTCTAGAGAAATTTGCTCTGGAATAATAGAGCGAATGAGGCGCAATCTCACCTCTTCCATTTACTGATATAGTCCCGGACTGAAATAAACAGATGAAAAGATGATTGATTCAGGCCATATCTTTGACTTTCTTTCCATGGCCTTTTTGTTTGTTCCAGGACTGTATTGTCTACAGGGGACGGCATTGTTCGACAACAATGGCTAACTTTAATTTACCGCGCGTCGCAGGAGACATTACGGTTTTAATTAACAAATTCTAATTGGTCCTGAACCGAATAAACAAAAGCGCAACCGAATAATAATTGTAATTTCAGTAATGATAGTCATAAAGAAAGCAAAGGCCGAAGTCTGAGCACAAAACCGACTTGGCGCCCGTGTCTGTGATTATGTTGCCGGCGTGCGCAGATTCGGGTTTATTGGGAAATGGCATCCAAACCATGTGTTTTGTGTGATAGGATTTTGCATATGCTAATGCACTTGATTGCCTTGATGTGTGGCTGGGTGGGGGAGTCTCAGCACGAACCAGAGAGGCTCGATAACTGCCTCTTCAAATCCCATCCTCAAAGCTTCCGCCATTCAGCACGGCCCTCCGCACTTTGGGGAGGAGGCTGCGTTTGTAAAGCCATGATTAGAAGGGTATTTAATGGAACATCAGTGCCACTGATGCAGAATGATGCTGATTGTTAAAGTGCTGTTTTGCTTTGGCCATTTGTGGTATTATTGGCGTGTTAAATTGATTGAATTGACATTTGGGAGTGTGTTTTATAAGGATAACTCTAGCGGAAACTGGAACCGTTGGGTGGGGGAGGAATAATAATAACAGCAATAAACCGCCAATGATTCAATTTTGCTGTATCTCCCATTTGCCTCTTTTAGATATTAGTACTGTGTGTTCTTTGCAAGCCAAAGGGGGCTCAGCAGTGGCTGGGTATGGTACTCGTTTACCAAATGACAGCTACGTCTACTCCCACTGCGGCCCCATCTTCATCAGACCCTCTGCCTCGATCGTATTACTTTCCCTAAAGCACAGCCAAACAGTTGAAATCATCCGCTCTCTGCTTTGGCTGTCGTCACACACACAAGCGTTTGTCTAGGCCTCATCCTCCAGAGACATATATCAGCTCTGCACTCTCCTCTAATGAAAATGACACTTTGAAAGAGATCGAGCATATTTCTGCTATCGTATTTCATAAATCAAATTTTCTTGATTGCCTGAGCTGATTTTTCGTAGTTGTTCGGTCTCAGCCAGTCATGAAAACGTCTCTATCAGAGTTATCATTATGCGTGCAAACTCTCTGGAAATTCCACAATCAGTGTCTCGTTAGGAGGGGGGGAAACTGGGGCTGATTTGGCAGGTCCATTAACCCGGAGCTCTGGGCTGACGCGGCCACTAAGACTAAGGCTGACAGGCATACTACTCTCCGGGTGGATGTGAAAGCCTTCAGTCGAGACTCTCTTTCATTCCTTCTGCTGTATGTAACACATCATCTCCAGAAGGTCCGTGTAGATTTACACGTGAAACCCCCGAAAAGTGGCGATCTGTATTAGGCTTCATTCCATGTCATTGTTGGCATATTAGGTGTATGGAAAGACGACGAGGAATACATAAAGGCCGATCCCACTGCAAGGCCTCTCAAAGTGGCATGTGGTCTCCACGTTCTCCTGAAGAAATGTCTTGTCTCAGTCGTAGATGATAGGATTTGGCACTCCACCTTCTTCCAGTCCATCAGTTTTTAAATTATTCTTCATATCTGCTGCATTCCCGGTGCCAGAATCCCGACCTCCTAGAACGTGATTAATCAAAAAACACATTTTAGCCTGATGCCAGTATGACTTCACACATCAAATAAGGAATCGTAGCCGGTCGTATTAGTTTCTAACGACACAGTCTAATGGCAGTCATGTTTTATATAAAAATGTGTCCTTTATAGTGTTCTATCTGGATCATTTGGTTCTGCTCTCGTTTCTGTTATTAGTCCTTTAACACCAGTTAAATGACCAGTTAAATGCCTCAGTAAATGAGGGACACACATTCGGTGTACGACTGACTCTGTATTATTTGCTGCCGTGCTAATTGTGGCTCTGTTGCCTTGTGTTTGCAGCAAACCCCCTGTAGGCAAGTCAGTTCACTCGGCAGCCATCTTTGTAACCCCTCCGGGCAGCTGTGTTCTGTGTAGGGTAATGGGAGTGCAACCGCAGCTCCTGTTTACCAAGTTTGGGCGAAGTTAAGAATTGTGACATCGGCTCCCTTTCACTTTGTGAGTTTGATTAGAATTGAATTGGCCACACTCCATAGGAAGTTGAAATTGCGCTATTATTCATTTTATTAGACATTTTTATACAGACACCTAAAAGGCATTCTTCATTCACTTCTTCTTGACTGGAAAAAAAGTGGATATATTCAACAGTATTTCGATAACAGCATTTCAAATCTATTTCAAAAAGGCGGGGCTTTCGATATACTTGAAATGTCATAATTTATTCCCATTTATAGTGATATCAGGTTTCCCTGTTCTTCCTGAGGGATAAAGACACAGTCCTATATGGTACACTACCACCCTGGACTTTCATCACTTAGAAAGAGAGAAAAATGGCAAGTCTAGTTAGCATACTTGAATGCACTCAATCTGAGAGGGAGGCAGACAAAGAGAGAGATAGAGACAGAGAGCATGTCCCTGTTGTCTTGAGGGTTTTGGCGAGGATCCATAGAGAGCACTCATCCTCTGGAACTTTCTGCTTTTGCTCCAGTCGGTACTTAATTATAACCCCTGAAGACTCTGGCTTAAAGCCGGGTAATAGAGCTTCTCCTACTCATTTGTCATGGGCCCATGGGTTTGATGCAAAGCACTCAGCACTTGTTGCTCCGTGTTAATCCCACTGTAGACACCGACTCGCTCTTCTGTGCTTTTTCAACTCACCCGTCGTCATGGCTCGTAATTTCACTTTCATTTGATGTTTTAATGGAAATCCCAGCGCCTCACCACTGAATTGCACCATTGTCACCAAATTACTTTATCAAATGAAAATTGGGATGTGTGAGAGAGCGGAAACATACTGTTGTGTTATTCGCTTCTAAATGTATTTGTTTTAGGACAAGGCGTGCCGCAGGAGAATCAGAACTGTGTATTGGGCATGTTTTATGGAAAGATTGTGTTTGATAAAGAAAAGATAAACACGGCCTCGGAGAGCCTCCACTGCGCAAACCTCTCTTTATTTCTCTCTGCCGTAATGAGCGTTATCACCATATCTCAGCAGAAATGACTGTACGACACTTATATAACAACTGATGCCTCAGTGATTTCTTAAATGGAAAGTTGAAGTGTACTTAGTCCATGCTGAAGATATACGGGTCGGACGGTTGCCGATTCCACTCCACACTGAAATTTTCACCACTGCTACTATTTATTGTTCTTTAGTGCAAATACGAAGTATGAGGCTGAATATAAAGCACCCAGGGGTGTCAGGTGATGAAAAGGCCCTCAGTATCATTAGTGTAGTTGCCGTCCCAACAGTTCAAGATCGGACCAAATTATAAATCAAATTAAAGACCTTACAAAAGCAAAATGTGGCTTTTAGTTAATGTGTTTTTTTTTTTTTTGCTTTGAGGCCATTAACGCTACTTATTCAAAAGTTTAAAGTGGGTGAGATTTTTTTTTTTTAAGAAGAAAAAAAAAATCATTCTTAGCAAACCTGCATCTATTTGATCCAAAATGCAGTCAAACAAAAATATTGTGAAATATGACTAAAATATACAATTATAAATTGTATATATATATATATATATATATATATATATATATATGTATATATATATATATTATTTTTTTATAAAAAATAAAAATTTATTTTAAAAAGAAATTTTTTTTAATATTATATATGTTTTTAATGTTACTGTTAAATTTTTATTGAAATAAATTCATATATTGTAATATAAGTAAAGCAGCATGGACACTACTATTTATAAGGTTAGTGTCAGTATAAAAAAAAACCTTTTTATTAAGCAAATTTAATAATCAATTAAATTGATTAACAGTGACAATAAAAAACATCTATAATATTATAAAAAAATATTGCAGTAGAAAGTATTTTATTTTTTTTTATCCAATCAGATGTTTCAGCCAACTAGCAAGTAGCAAATAGCTCTTCATTGCTGTGATGCAACTAAACCCTATTGGCTACTGGAAACAATAAAAAGAAGAAGAAATTCGTTTTGAAAACGGCTTGCACAAACGTACTATTTAAATTTCAAATCACGTCAACACCACTCTCATCAAGTGATTTCCTGGGGTCTTTAATCTCTAAACATTTTCACTTAATACCTAACGACTTCCTTGAACAATTTGGCATACATCTCTATTTGTTCTCTATTAGATTTAGCCCTGTAGCATTTCAGTCCATTTCCCTGTCCGTTCATATATGTGAACTCAGACATGCCATTAGCTGGATATATCGACTACATTCGCCTGTTATGAACCAATTAGTGGGTTCATTATGTAAATACAGCCTGCTAATTATCTTGTGCATTCAAATTAATTATGATGTATAATGTCGGCATTAGCAGGAAGTCCAGCCCAGGTGGGCGCTCTAGAATCTCAACGAATAGGTGAAATGAAGTGTGCGTAACTGCGATCCGCTGTTAGTCCTGTGCAGATTTGGATCAGCAGATCTGCAAGCTGATAGAGGAGCACAGCGCGGTGACTTCTAATTAAAATGAATTTCTGACAGACCGGTGCACTAACAGTTACAAACGGCAATCTGATGTTAATCAACAGGGGTTTCTTCATTAATTGACAAAATTAGCCTCATCAATCACACAGAGGGGGGCGGTGGGGTTGTTCAGAGCTGCTGTGTCTTGTCACTGCATGCTTCCACAGGACGAGCAGCACGATACCGCCTCTGGACGGCAGACAGATGCACGCACACACTGACACAACCATCTCTGCCGAGCCCGTTTTTTGCAAATGTGTCCTGAAATCTCAGGAAAATGAGTCATGTTTGCTTTACGATGATGCCATGATATTGCAAAACGAGTGTTGGAGCTTTGTGTTCAGTGAAGACGAAAACAAAAACCCTCTCTGTTCAACATTTGTGTTGTGTTCTTGAAATGCTTTTATCAGGTGTTTACACCCAAGAATGTGTGAGGCCTTTTTTTTTTGCCTCATTAAAAATAAGCCCAAACACAACAAATTGCCCTCAGTGAAAAGTGAGTGCATAATAAGAAATACACACAGCCCTCCCTGAGCGTTCAGCACAGTTGACTTCTTTGGTTGTCTCAGGCGTCTTTCACACTGTTTAGCATACTATTTATAGTCCAAACCCTGTAGACGTACCCAGATGCAAACAGCATCCTCACGAGTGCTCTCTCGCACATTTTTCTAAATCTGAGGGAAATAATGAATGCTGTGGGTCTCAATATTGCACATCTGCAATCTCCCTTTATGCTCTTCAAATGGTCTGTTGTGCTCTGCACATTAACTTGTTGTGCTTAGAATGGTCAATCTAACCATAAGGTTCTTAGTTGTGTCCCATAGGAAAAAGGTGAGATCATTTTAACACGTGATTCTTTTTGTTTTGTTTTGTTTCAGTTTTTTCTAAGACAGCACTGAGATTAAATCTAAAGAAATAATATATATATATTATTTTTTTAATATCACCTGATACTCATAAAAAGCCACACAACATAGCTATAATACAATATATATCATACACTGTATAAATGTAAAATAAAAAAATATATGATTTATATTTATAATTAATATTAAATTTTTTATAAGAGCTAACTTTTTATTGTCTTGTTCAAAAAACAAAATCTACAAAACATGCTTGCTATTTAAATATGTAAGTTCAAAGGTCAAATTCCAAATAATCTGAGCATTCCCTCTATTATATATATATTTATTTATTATTTTTTATATACATTTTATATCATATTATATTATAATTTTTTTTCCCCATCATTTTTACTTAATTTATCAGGCAGTGCTTAAACAGAATGAAGGGCATCTCGGCAGTCTGTTCTCATTGTTTTGAATAAATTCCTAGTGCAGTGATTTACTGCTCTGTTGAAAGCTGTGATCAGTGAACCATTGCCTTTTCTGCCGCCACTCAATCGACTTGGCCCAATCGCAGCACCCGCCTCGTCTCATTGCGTGTAGGTTTGATTCGGTAGCCTAATAGTTACACCGCCTGATCTGCAAGGCTCATTTACTTGTGCACATTAAAGATGCACACAATTGTATACCACTTAAACAAGAGAGTTATAATGGCATAACAATAATAGCATTCTGTAGCAACACTGCACATTTAATCTCACTCTCTCTCGGCATTGTAAGCACCATGGTGGTGAGGTTCTGTCAAAACAAGAGTGTAATCTCCTCACATATCTAACAACAGCAGATAATAGGACCTTAATTATAGCCATAAGACTTGCATAATGCGCTTACTGTAGCTCTGGACCACATACTTCATGGAGGCTGATGATATTTCAGAGCATGGCGGAATACACAGCAGGCCGTCTTGAATCAAGGCTGACATTCACACAGGTACGGTAAGCCTCGTCATTTAAGCGGAGCTTGGGAGACAGACACACTCCAGCTGCCTGAACCAAGCGCCGACCTTGGATTGACTCTTAGTGATGAAGACTTACAGTTGATCCCCTGGATTTTAGCTACCCTCCATCGCTATTGGTTAGGACACAGGTAGGCCATCAGAAAGGATTGTTTTTTAGGAGGGGGATACTGAAAGACAGAAAGTGGAAAGCGTTTGACGTCTTAGATGTGTTAGCAATGATCTTTGTTCTCTTGTACTCATCAGTGTGTGACAGCTATCACTCTCTGTCTGTGGTTCTCACACCATGTCTACACAGGACGCATGCAACCCCAAAAAAAACTGGATTTCTCGGCTTTCCTAAATTTCTATTGAATTCTTTCAAACATTTAAACAAGGCTGCTTTCAAAAAAACATCTTTGCATAGATATGTTAGAAAATATTGGCATCAAAGAACGAAATATATATATACATATATATGTATATACACATATATGTATGAACAGTGTATATATATATATATATATATATACACACACAAACCCAAATAGGAAATGACCTTTTCTAATAATAATCCTATTAATAATCCTATTCTGTGACTATTCTAAAATCCTGAAACATCGGTGTCTCATATTTTAGTGCAGACAATATTGAGATGTTTGTAAACATTAACAGGGAACACTTTATTTTAAGGTGTCCTTGTTATGTGTACATGTTCTTACTATTATAATAGCAATTACTGTAATTATACATGAATACCCTAAACCCAACTCTAACCATGTAATATGTATGCGTTAATACACATAACTAGTTTTTCTCCAACACTGCAATATATATTCATAATATCATTAATATTAAGACTTGGTTTTTAGACTTAGAGAATATAGTCAATTCATAGAGTCAACATTCCAAACACTCACTGTCATTCATCCAAACACTGCTCAAATCTTTATGTGATAATGTGGAACAAAAGAAGCTCTTTTGTTCCGTATAAATGATTAATTTAATTGCGAGCGGTGCAGTCCTGGTGTCTCAGGTGGCTGTGCTGTTGGCCTGCGCTTGCATCATCATGCTGGAGAGGCTGCAAGCGTTCAGCGCTTCGCCTCTGTGCTGCTGGAAGCAGATGCTGAACCTACATTCTCAAACTAGGCCCCCTCGAAAAGGGCAGGGGAGTCAAAATTAGGAATCTTCCCCCCAATCTTCCACCATCTGTTAGCTGTGACTCCTCTATCTTGGCCACTCACGTGTATGTGCGTGTTTGCGAGAGTGAGTCTGTCACACGGAGATGCGGGGAGAGCTGCCAGAAGGCAGGCCAAAAATGATAACCGTGAACAAGGCATTTTCCAATGTAGTGATTAAAATGATTGAGGGCAGTGGCGATCTCATTCATCTCAGAGCAAGGTGATGGGGGACGGTAGAGTGTGTGCTTGTGGCTGGGCAGATCTAGAGAGGATTGTGAAATGGGACTGGCATGTGGAGGGAGGAAGAGAGATGCAGGAGAGCGTTGCCCACAGGGGTGGTGCTCTTTTGACTGTGTGTGAAAAAGACAAGCAAAGTTTCAGGCTGTTTTTCCTGAGACACCAACTGACCTTCCTGAATGCTATAGAGGCCCAGAGAAAGATATTTATTCTTTTGCCATCTTTTCCTTGCTGTTTACCATTTTTATGCCTCCTGTTGGTGACTAATAATCCATTATCATCTAGTTTGTGTGCAAAATCTGGCCTTTAATCATTTTAATTGTGTCCTGAGCTGAAAGCCTTTCCTATAATTACTTTTTTTTTTTTTTGTACAGTGACACACCGATGGCTGAGGTGACTCTGTATGCTATCAATGTAGACATCATCTACTTGTTGTTACATCACCGTTCCCTTTCATTTGCGTATCAACATAAAATCATTGGTCCACCTCCGCTTGTTCTTGTAAGGTTTATTTTGAGTGGGAGAGCGGTTGTTCTAACCGACATCCTTGATTATTTTTTTATTTTTTATTTTTCCTGTTCAAAAGGCACAGCAAGGGACACACTTAGCCTAGACTGTTTCTCCTATCTGTCCTCGTGTGCCCCTAAAATGTCTCTCAAAGTGGCCCTAAAAAGTATTTGAACATGTAGGTTACTTTTAAAAGTAACTGAATCTTATTGCTTGAGATAACAAAATGTCAAATCAAATGGCATATAGTTTAAAGACGGCACAAGTACACTTTTAAAAAAGGGAAAACATTTTGCAAAAAGATGTTTGTTGGGTTTAAATGATAAAGCAACAGATGTGTTGATCTATAAATACACTTTCAATGGTGTGTTTCACAGCGTTCAGTGAAGTCTGCACAGTGACAGACCATCAGTGAGTAACTTTGATGGTAAGAATATATTGTGTAAATATAGAAGGAGAGTGATGGTGTCAAATTTTGGGAGCAGATGGCTTAGCTTCTTAAGGCTAAGCATTGGAAGTGTTTTAATAAATGACACCGTGTTACTCTCCTCGGCCCACAGATCCGACCAACCAATCTTTAATTCCATCCATGCGCTTAACTATCAGACGGATCATCCCTCTCTTCTCTAGAGTGTCTGCATGTTCATACTTGCCCCTGTTACCCTACCACTGTGGCAGCTAACCTACAGCCATGACCTGTTATATTTTAATATTACTCTCTGTGTGTGACCTCACATACATCTTTTGCAGCCTACAGAAGCTGTTATCTATTAAAAACCGCATCTGTGGTCATGTGATTGCAGTCGTGGCGCTGTCGTGGCCTAATGGATTGAGAGTCGGACCTGTAATCTAAAGGTTGTGGGTTCGAGTCCCAGGTCCGGCAGGGATTGTAGGTGGTGGGAGTGAATTCCCAGCACTCTCTCCACCTTCAATACCATGACTGAGGGGAGACCCTTGAGGAAGGCACCGTTCCAACAACTGCTTCCTGTGATCACTTCTCACTGCTGTGAGTGTCTGCACTTGGATGGGTTAAATGCAGAGCATGGGAAACCATACCTGGCCACTTGTCACGTCCTTTCCTTCCTTTCTTTTTTTTTGGTTTGATGCTGTGCATGTACTGCAAAAACTCATTGCACGTTTTAGTGTTTCATACACAGAGAAGAATTATCAGCATGTTGGGGAAAAAAAAATTCAAATCCTTGAAGGTTCGCTCCACCCCAAAAAGAAAATTGTGTCATTAATCACATACCTCCATGCCGTTCAAAACCTGTTAAAGCTTTGTTTGTCTTCAGCACGTGTTTTAATACAGTATTGTGCATAAAAACTCTCTCTATCTCTCTCACTCATCACCTATTTGTGCAAAATATTTTATTTACCTTTTTTTCTTTTTGTCATTTTAAGATACAATATGACCTGAAAATGTATTTGTCAGATTGACCGGTTTGTACCGCACTTCTGACTTTTAATAGTTGAATATCCAGATTTCTTGTTTTGTTCTTAATGATAGAGCTAGATTGACTCGAGAGAGATGGTAATAACAGAAGACAGAGTACCCCAGCAGAGCTTCTAATGGCAACTTTGTGGAGGGCACAGTGCTGTAGGAAATCGCTCCATCCGGTCTCATCTACCACTGAGTTGTAATTGCCACACATGCTGCTCTGTCAGAGCCTATTTGCCTCTCACGTACTACAAAGTGTGTGTTTTTTTTATTTTTTTTTTATTCCTCTGTTGTTCATTTTTATGTCACTTCTCCAATTATAAATTACATTCGTCTGTGTACAGGTTGAGCATCTGTTTCAGTCCTGTTTGGTTCGTCTCGCAGGGAAAAGGACTGACCTGCTCAGAGGTGCTTCAAAATTCAGATCACCAGCTGGTCTCCATATAGCGTCTAATAAGGGTGTTGCGTTGCCTGGCACAGCAATGTGTCGCTCGCATGAATTCTTAGCTCTAGCAGAAGCCGAGTGTGAGGGCGCGTGCGTGTGTGATAATCTGCACAGTGGTGACAATGCTATTATTGTGTTTCTTTATCAATCTTGCATATTTGCCAGGAATCTCACTTATCAAACCGCTCGATCCTCTTTGATAACTTAATCCCTTCACAATATTTGCTTATCTTCCATCAGTGAAGAGTATCTTCACCGCTATCTAATGCGATAGTCTCTTTCATTCGACTGTGAGGAATATTCAAATGCCTTTTCTTTCCCACGTTTGAGGATTTTAGCTTCTGTTTAGCTCGTCTTTTAGGTTGCTATTTGATTAAAACACAAACATAGAAGCCAAGATGACTGGAGGTTTGCTTCATGCAAATTTTTCTGCATTTCAGGGTGAAAATTCGACATATAAGAAAATGGCAGCACTTATTCAGGGTATAAAGGGCCATGTGGTTTCTGCCACGTACTTGCCACTCACAGCAGTTCAGGGAGATCACAGGAAGAAGCTTGTCAGTTCCAAGTTACAATTTGCACTAAAAGTATATCTCAGAGATTTGCTCTAACACCATATCTGTCTAGTGCCTAGCTTTTCATCGAGACAGAGGGGATGTAAGGAGATAAGATTTTCTCTTCCTCTAATTCCCTTATTCACTTTGACTATGTCTTAAAGTGGATTGTTAACTCTTTCTTACGCTTCAGAATGAAAGGGAAAAGTAGAGACAGTGAGCATTCTCAGAGGGACGCTTTCAACTGCCGCGGTGCCACAGGTTCAGCTGCTGCTCTCCTGGGAATGCAACAACACTTTCATTTTCCAAATTTACTTCATGAAACATTGCAGCAATTATAACACAGGCTCTGCTTTGCTAGCTAACGATAAAAGACACAATGGTAAGCGTCACAATTTGCATATGAATAAGGAATGAAAAGTACTAAAACAGCAGCAAAGTTCTCGGTCAGTATTATTTGATAAAGCTTCCAATCATTGTCGGTACTAATTCCAAATGATTGTTCCAAATATAGGCTTCATATCGGGGTGTGCGATTGTTTTGAGGCCCCCGCACCTCCCCTCCCTTTTTTTAAATTGGATTTTGAAAATTGAAGAGCAGACATAAAACAGCAGTTATGGCTAATCTCGCGTGGCAGCGTGAGGCCTGGCTCGGGATCCTCCTGGTGAGGATATATATGAGCTAATCAAGCAGGCCTGTGCACGTGTACACACATACCGGCTGATGAGGCATTATCCGTTCCTTGTGGGATCGTTTCTGTTCAATGGTTCTCTGGTGTTCCAGCTCACCTCACCAGGAAATCTAATTAAAGGTAAAAATGGATGTGTATTTATAGGATTAAAATGCTATTTAAATTAATATCAAAAGTTTGGACACATACATTTTTTTTTCCTACATTTAATCATCTGACTGCTGCATATATTGAATTAAAATTCAATTATTTAAAATATTAAGTTTGATATTTAGTTTGAGTTATGTGCACTTAAATTTATTTTTTCAATGATATTTATTAATTATTTATATAAGTGCAACAGTTTGTTACTGGGGCAGTACCCTCAAGGAAACACCATTTCACCTTTTTTCACCCCTGAAGTATTTATACAGTACTACTGTTGTGCCATAAGAGTACATATTGCTATCTTAAGGGTACATAAATGTACCATATTGCTACTAGCTCTAGGGTACTAATATGCACTCTTTAAAATGTCCCTTTGAGGTCCCGCTTTTTTTTTTTCTGACAGTGCAACAATTTGTCACTATGGCGGTACCTGTGAAGGGACAACTTTGCATCATATACACCCCTAAATATTATATGTTAGTGCGTTGGGATCATAATACAGCATATACCCTTAAGGCGCTACTGTGACCTTAAAGAGGTAAATAAGGTACAAATATTTTCCTTTAAGGGTAGCTGCTGCATCATCAGGTTGTTGTACCCCTAAAGGTGCAAAATGTTCCTCTTCTTTTCTGACAGTGCATTATATGACAGTATATTTTCATGACATATTATTATATTGCAACACTGGCCAAATGGGTTGTTTTCCTGGTACATTTTTTTTTTTTTTTTTTTAGCTTTAATTAACACAAAAAAATGAATAAGTTCAGAGCTCATATGTTATTTTTGCAATACCGAGATAGTTGAGAAAATGAAATGCAAATATGTTCTGGTTTATTTCAGGCATTTTCTTGTTCAGTGCGTATTGTTTTTGATCAATGCATTGAGATGTGAGCAGAATGTTTTGTGTAATTACTGTCAGCAGAGAGACTGTTAAACTGCAGCTAAGGGCTGATTTATTCATGGAAAGAAGCCATTTTCTTTGTATGTTTACTAGTCACAACCAAGAGAATGCATATGATGTAGACAATTAAGCAGCTAATTACGATTAGCCAGAGAGCAAAGCTTTTTCCTCAGTTCATATCTTCTCTTATTTTGCCATAATAAATGACACAAGCAGAATGAACGAGTGCTTTGGCATTCACATGGATTTGCGGAAGTTAATGCAGCCTGCTAAAGCAACTAAAGAAATGAACCCGTCTGGTTTGGGATTTAGATGTTTCTACTGGAGAGCTCCAGATTGCGGCATAAAGCTCTTATCTGTTATAACATAAATATCTATCTATATATAAATAGACAGTGAAAAAAAAAGGAAATGCCATTTATCCCCCCAAAAATCTCTATTCATAACAAACTAGTTCCTGTCACGTATGATGCAGGTCTGTATCACATCTGATTATGAATGCTGCTTTTGTATTGAAGCTACTAAACCTGCAAGTGATTCGTTACTGAGATGCTTCTTTGCTAAAACATTGAAATGAATCCATTCAGCCCTTTAAGCATCTGTGGAAGAGTTTACTCGTAAATAAAAAATTTTTACATATCCACGCTTCTTTCATGAAACGTTAGAGCATCCGTGTAATGAATGGAAGGCACTCAAAGTAACCTCTCTCAGGTCGGATGGAAAGTAGATAATAAAAAGCAGAGGAAAGGTAATTAGGAAAGTAAGTGGGTTAATGCGCTTTGGCTCTGAATTGCAGCGGTTAATGTTAATGAGAGGAGCCGGAGAGACTCTAAGATCCCTCATTGCGCAAATGAATGTCACCAAGTGCACAAAATGGCTGCCTCCGAATGGAAATGGAGTTCGCTTGTTTTCTTCCTACAGCTCATTTCGGTCGCCTGCACCTGCAGAAGGTGCCGAGCTCCATTTAGATTAATTGGACTCCCATGCTGGTGGCATCTGGAGCGGCTCTTCCTGTGTAAACAAGCCAAAGTTACTTCAGTCTGCACGTCCAATCAATCTCAATTATTCCCAATGATCTCTGTGGACAAAACAAGTCGACTTTCATATCTCATCGTGTCTCTTCTTTTAAAACCTTCAGTATTCACGCGGCTCACAGACCTCTTCTAGTAAGATAAATAAATGTGGTGAAAGTCTGGGTGTTTGTGGACTACTGCTATAATTTTCGATCCTTTGAAAACGCTTGAAGCGTCTCTCCGAGATGCGTGTTTGGAGGATAGACGCGGGTGTTCTTTTGTGCAGGTTGAAGACAGGACTTTTCAAATGTCTGTTTACTGGGCAGGCATCAGGCTTGCCGTTGTGCGCCATGGCTCTCCCTGCAGAGGCTTGATGATATATTTATGGATTTTTCACTCTTTTCCCTGGCCTTATTCAAAGTGCAGGCATTGAACATGTCAAGGTTGTGTCAAACCTTTTCACCGCTAAGACACCGCCTTGTCAGATAGAGGGTTTAGCTGATCCATAACACTCTGGATGAGTATAATGAGAGACGATTCGTTAGTGCCTGGATGCTCGAAGGAGCTCTTGAAGTTTTTATTTCAGGTAGAAATTGTCTAATGTTGCTGATTCAACCCCTGTCAGCCGGTGCCAAAGAATACAGTTATGGTAAGTGGATGGATTTATCTGTTTGTGGGTGTTTTTCTCTGTTCGGTCGACGGGGGCTACAGTTAAGAGGGAAGCCACATTTAGCTGCGGCATCGATTTCATAAAAGGTTGCACAGTGGGAAGTAGGTAGCCTGTCAACCTGCCTTGCACATGCACATCTCAAGAGCCAAAGTAATTGAGCTTCTCTAGACGTTTCGTTATTGTAAAGGACACAATAGTCAAGTGTGTCCAGCCAGTTACGTATCCATCATCTAAAGCGCCTTACCACCAAAAATGTGCTGTTTCCCCCCCTTCTCTCTTTGTCTTGTATTAAAAAGGAGTTGCTGTTTGTGTGTAAACTATGTGGCTTTTGAAAGGCTTGTTTTTTGATATTGAAAGCAGCTGTCAGACAGATGATGCCTGGGCGCGATCCACATTTCCATTTGTACTTGTGTGTCTCTGCAGCTCTCTGGCACTGAGAAGGTACAGTGTTTTGAAATTAGATATCAGCCTCCACAGAGCCGGACTAGAAACGGGGGAGGAAAAATAAAGTGACAGGGAGGTAGACGGATTGACGGGTTGATATAGTTAGCTTGACAGATGGTTCTACATGAATATGCCAGTGGAACAATGTTTAAAGAGCTTCAGAAAGGGGGAAGAGGAGGAGAGGAGCGATGGATGGATGAATGGATGGAAGAGCGAGAGGCAGGTAGAATCTAGAGGGAATTATGGGCAACTGGTTGTAAGACGTTTGATATTCACACATTGAAGCGCAAACACATTGCTTTGGGCGATTCATCAGCTGTCAGTGCCCAGCCGACTGGTGTGCAGTTATCTAGGGCATAAAGGCCTTCACTATCCCTCTTTCTTTCTCTTCATTTAATGTGCACAAAACAGGAAGGGAAATTAAAAAGCTAATTTTCCACCATGTTGCCACATCATCACAGTAGTCACTTTCCAATTGTTGAGATATACACTACACTACTAATTTTAAACATTTGGGGTCAGTAAGATATTTAATGGTTTTTAATCAAGGCTGCATTTATAAGAAAAAAAATCCAGGAAAAAAAAACTGTAACATTGTGAAAAATTATTTAAATTTAAAATAACTGAAATGTAATTTATTCCTGTGATACAAAGCATCATTACTCCAGTCTTCAGTGTCACATGATCCTTTCAGAAACCATTTTAATATGGTAATTTATTACTAGAATTGTCAATGTTGGAAACAGTTGTGCAGACAAATATATTTTTGGAACCTTTTTGGATTTTTATTCATTTTTATTTGTATTTTTTTCTCAGGATTCTTAAAAAACAAAATAGTAAAAAATATAAAACATTTCTAAAATGTAAATCTATGCAAGGACTTTTGTTTATTTAATAGATCCTTGGTTAATAAAAGTGTTAATTTCTTTCAAAGAAGAAAGAATAAAAATGTACTGTTCCCAATCTTTTGAGCAGTAGTGAAACAGTAAACTACTGTAATAGTAGATCTGAACATTATAATCCATTTTAAATAAATGCATCTATTTTTAATATTTTAATGATCAAAGAATCCTAAAAAAACACTATTAAGCAGCTCAACTGTTTCTAACACTGATAATAAAACATCAGCATATTAGAATGATTTCTGAAAAGATCGTGTGACACTGAAGACTGCAGTAATGATGCTTTGTATCACAGAAATAAATTACATTTTAAAATATATTTACAAAGAAACCT
>JAUCMU010000026.1:20250174-20262308 GCA_032275025.1 Enteromius treurensis | reverse complement strand
AGTTATTTTCAAAAAACACTATATAGAGTCAAATATAAAAGGAAAGAGTAAAATATTAACACTAAATTGAGCAAAATGAACTCTGGAAAAACAACTCTATCAAAGGAGTAACTTTTACTCTTTTCAGAGAGGGACCAATTCAAGTCAATTTGAGTAAAATTTACTCGGGCAAATTTACTGTAGTATCATGCAAATTAAAACTTTAGTTGAGGATGCGATTAATCACAATTAATTGCACTAAAGCTAAAAGACTTGATAAAAGCCAGAAAATTCAGATCCGTGTGGTTTCTAGCAGCAGTTTCAATGCCACAAGCATACTTTAAGTACAACTGGTTACCTTTTCAGGTCGACAGTGGTGACATTAAACACGACTCCCTTCAGCCACAGGATCATAAAAAGCCTTTGAGAGAATGGACAGTTTCCAATACTTTCTCCATCACTGCCAGCCTGAGGAACAAACGGATAAATCAGTATTAAACCCAATAAACTCATCATAGAAGTACAATACCACGGGACCACCACAGATTTCTGGTGTAGGCAAGGTCCTGAAAATAGTATAGAATATTGTGCATATATTCAACATATTTTAACTAATGTAAAGTATTTTACACTGAAAATAAATCAGCATATTAAAATGATTTCCAAAGGATCATGTGACACTGGAATAATGGCTGTTGAAAATTCAGCTTTGCATCACAAGAATAAATTATATTTTAAAGTTTATTAAAGTATATCTAAAAAAAAGTAAGACATGCATGTCCTTAGGGCAAATGTGAAATGATTAAACCCTTGGAAGTCATTCACCATTCAGTGCATGATTTGTAATCTTCAATACAATAGTACACAATACAAAGAACCGATGGAGATTCTGTGCCAAATTTCCATATCTGAAATTAGGCGATCAAGCTATCCAGTAGCGTCCCTAAACTGGGCCAGTAACCTGAGCTAGACATCAGATCCACGCTTGAGCTGAATTATGCATGGAAATTCCATTACCTGCCCCATTAGCCCACAGCAAAGGGGTTTGGGGTCATACTGTACCTGTCAACACAACTATGAGTCAGACATCACCCTCGCCACCTAAAATGAATGTGTTTAGCACATACTGGCATAAAACCCATAGAGGTTAGTTTTCAGACGGTCACTGCTTGATTGGCTCAGATCGAATGTTGATGTTACACCTGAGGTTCTGCTCTCACACAGAGATGTTTTCAGTATGGTATATGCAAGATCTCCCAATCTGACATCACTCAATCCAGCTTCCCACGAGTTAAAGTATATTCAGTGCATGGACAAACTATGACGTGTTTTATGACTCTCTGCATTGCATTTCTGAGTTTTGTCCATGAAAAGCTCTGAAAATACAGGTTATTTCTTGGAATCTGTGGTTCTATGAAGAACCTTAACCATGCAAAGATTAATTCCATTGCACAAAAGGTTATTTGTAATGGTATAAGGTGGTTGGGATTATTATAAAATGTTCATTTATTTAATTGAAAATTTCTTTCAGTTTTTCTATGGAACATATATTGCAGGTAGAAAGTTTACCCAAAAATGATAATTCGATTTCTTTCTTCAATAGAGGACTAAAAATGATCATTTAAAGAAGTCATTGACTTGCATAGCATGACAAAGAAATGAACTGTTTGCAACTCTTTGGTTACAAAACATTCTTTAAAATTCTTTAGTTTAATACTAAAATGCCCTAAATGTAAGCAATTTATCAAACATCACTAAAAAGGTCATAAATCAATAGTCAGCAAACAGTAAACACATTTTTTACCCCCTCTGCATTTACTGTCACTATGAGCTCTATTAATAACATTGACGGCACGTGGAAGAAACACAGCATCTGACCTCCTGACGGTTCAACATTTCACCCTCATCTCTAAACACCACATTTAAAACAAACCCAATCCAAAACAAACCGCAGAAAGCAGACACTTGTACACAGAGGAATTAGAGCGTGAGCTGTTGATAGGAAGGAAGAAATAATTCAAGAGCAAAGTTACTATCCCAGGCCAAACTGCTAAAACTGTCCGAAAGCCTTTAAAAGTAATGCCAGCATCCGTTCCTGATTATTAATCAAGTGTGCAACACACAAACACAGCCGGAGAGCTCATTAAAGCTCGACTACATGCTTACCTTCACAAAAAGCTCAATATCAGGATCTTTGTCCTCCTCATTTGAGGTCATATCGCTGAAGCTTACTCCAATTCAGAGGCTGATGGGGAATTATGAATATGTAACCGTCTTTTCCTCGGATGTGGGAGTCTGTTGAGTGTCCGGCGGGGTGTTGTGATGGTCTGGACGCTGTAACAGGTCGGTGGAGGTGCGGTGCTTGTTTTGATTTGGCCCCTGTGGTCAGCTGTCAGTGAGAGCCGCTCTGACTGTCACTGGAGGGCCAAAAATAGCCTCCATGTGGCGCAGGAGAACTAGGGAGGAGCTCGGTGTCACCTACACCAGCTCAGAGTCGCTCGGGCCCTTTATAGAAATATGATGCATCATATTTCACTCCTTCCTGTCAGAACCTGAGTCACGAAACACTGACCTCTCACAGCGCTGGTGCGAAAATCCTATCTGGGTTTAGCGGTCAAGCAAAAATGCTCTTCTGCTTACTAACATCACTATTATCTTCCAATCGGCTGGTGTTTGAGTGATTTTTAGTGGAATGGCAGATGTGGTGTACAGTAAGTAACACGTTTAATTGGGTCACTCTCTCTCGGGCTTCATAATCAGTTTGGGAGCGTTATGGGTAAACCGTTCCAGTAAGTTCTCTCTAAATATAGAGCCGTTGCCTCCCTGAACACTCATTTACACATGATTACTGACCTCAGGACTGGACAGTAACAGTCACACACTAAACTGAACACCAACTAAGCAAATGAGTATTTGTGATATGTCATATTTATTAGGCACATATTTCAGGTTTTATATATATACACCATCATCGTTTTAAAGGTTTTGGGTCATTTAAAGAAACTAAGACTTTTACACTAACATAGGTCTAAAAAAATTAATTTTTATTAAAGAAATTAATGCTTTTATTTATCAAACTGAATTTTAAATTGATTAAAATTGACAGTAAAGAATTTAGACATTACAGAATTTAAGAATTTACATTTTTAAATTATATTTTGAATGAATGCTGTTATTTTGGTGTTGATTTTAAACTGTGAAAATGCTATGGTAAAAACCTGTTAAAGGGTTAACGGTAAATTCCTGTAAATTTTACATTTCACATTTTTCTTATTGGTTATGTTTATTAGTGCTGTGTGTCACATGCAATGTTGTTAAATTAATGTTAATTGCATATTTCAGTTTAACGAGTCACCATGATGGTGTTTAGTGTTTGTGTGAATGACACTGAGCACTGAGCAAGTCTTCATGTGACTTTCTCATCACCACCTGCACTTGGTGCTTATGAGTGTATATTAAAGCTACTAAATAGTTTTCAGTGCTTAAAATTGTAATATTGTGAAATTCAATTCAATTTTAATAATCAAATAAGTTTCCAACACTGATAATAAAACATCAGCATGTTAGAATGATTTCTGAAAAGATCGTGTGACACTGAAGACTGGAGTAATGATGCTTTGTATCACAGGAATAAATTACATTTTAAAATATATTTACAAAGAAACTTCAAATGTTTGAACAATACTGTGTATATACAGTATATGTGTGTGTGTGTGTGTGTGTGTGTGTGTGTGTGTGTAACGCATTAAAACTACAAATACCATGTGTTTTTGTTTTGTTTAGTTTTGTCTTTTTTATTTTATTTTTTTAAGTACTATTAAGGACTGTAACACTGGATTCAAATGCAGTGAATTTCTGTAGCCTCACATATTTCCCAAACTGATAATTTTTGTCATTCCAATAATAAATAAATAACTGAAATACAGTCAGGATAATATATGCACTTATCAGCATGTGATATTCTTTTTCGTATTACTTACAGAATATATTTTTCTAATGATTGATTAAATCTGAAGTATATAGATTTTGGCAATGCATTGCATATATATTAAGCTTCTACAATATTTAGTGTGACCTACTGAGGTCTGCATTTCTCTGAAAGTTATACGCGTCCTTTCTGAATGGCTTCATTGACTTTCTCTACACTGTTTGTGGAATGTCCATGACAAGATTTTTTTCAGGGTTTCTTGCGCCTTTCGTTTCATAGAAATCCACAACCTTGGATCAGTCGCATTATATCCTTGCATACCTTCAACTCTGTGTGAAGTTGTTATTCTTTCATAACATCATATAAAATGCTAGTAGTGCCATGTGGAGGGCATGTGCTGTCACCAATACATGTCTTTATCTACATTTGAACTAAAAAAGTATTTGAGGATGCTTTTTCTACTCTGTGCTGAATAGGAAAGGACACAAATGAATGCATTTTTTTGTTACCACCGTAACCGTCCTGCCTTCAGCAGCACTCTATAGCATACAGTATCACCAAAGTCTGTCCGCTGTAAAACACATCTTTGCTGGAGGGATATTCGCACTCTCTAAAGGTGTTTGCATGAAGGAGCGTCAGCTCTGCGACATGTTTCTGATCAGCCCCGGCTGGAGCAGACAGCTTTTTCACATCCCCTCTGTTATGTCACAAACAAACATTGTGTGGGCGCCAGTTTCCTGTCACTCATTAGACATTAATGATTCGCAAATCCACTTGCCTTCAGGATACTCGTCTCATTCTCCTTGTCAGTTCAGCATCCCTGTAAAGCTCCTCAGCTTTTGCTGGAGAAACTGTGAAAGATCATTTTATCTCACACTTGATTGCCAGATAATTATCAGTTAATTATTCAGAGCCTTAAATTAATTTGCTAAAAATAGTGGCTGTGCCTTCTTTCCCTCCACTGGAGACTGTTCCATTATTCCAGCGCGCTCTCCTCCCCCCAGACTTGACACGGGTCGGCAGTAGATGTATGACGGTGTACCGTAAATATGATTTTCATTTGTATCATGTCTGCACTTAATCTAATCAGAGGGAGCCCGCTTGCAAGAAAAATGTCCCTTTTATAGCCAGCAGGGTGCATGCAGAACTCGATACTTAAATTTGCTGATTATTGCTCATTGGACCAGCTGTGAACATGAGTCTTTATAGATTGCAACAGCCTTTATTCACAACACATTGTACTGTGCAACATCTGTTCGTGAGCTATTTTGTTGTCGTCATCATGATTTTGCTGTTAAAATTTAAATGGAGAGATTAAGAAAGCAGGGTGATTTGTGACAAACAATAATCAATATATATGATATGTAATAAAATGAAATTGAATTATTTCTATGAGCACACCACATTTGTTAGACAATTAACTACTTCAAGCAATGATTCATCTAATCCGTTTAAAGTGACATTTATGATGTTACAAAAATATTATTTATCAAAGAAATCATGAAATTGGTATCAACATTTTCATAACTGGTGAATCTAAAGATGTTCTTTCTAAAAATGCTGGGTTAAAAACAGTCCAATTTGGGTATTTGGCAACCCAGCACTGGGTAAATATTGGACGGTACACATGCTGGGTTATTTTGACCCAGCTGGTTAGGTTAAATGTTTCACCCAACATGCTGGGCTGTCAACTATTGTTTAAAAATAATTATTTCGCTGACTTGAAAAGGACTGGAAATTAAAAAACACTCAGTATTACAGTAAACAAAAGATTACCATTTATTAAGCAAGAGCACATGAACACAACAAAATACAAACTGAATTTATTTTGATGAATACACTCTAAAAATTGTTGGGTTGAGTGTCTTAGGTCATTTTGTTGGGTTATTTTATTAAATTTGAAACACTTGTTGGGTAGTTTACATTTTCCAGGTGTTGGATTAAATCTGCTGGGTTGCAATGCAGGGTTGTTTTTGAGTTATTTAACTGAAGATTTAAATCACTTCCCAAATCATTTTGAAAGGACATCGGAGCTAAGCCACAGGTTTCTATAATGTTTTCGTTATTAATAATAAAAAAAAATTGACATAGTTATAACTTTGCTTCAACAATTTTATTCAATTTTGCAAGCCATCGCTAACAATTATGTTAAACGATGAACAGTTTACCATGGCTAACGTACATGTACTCACATAGGCCTATACGTGGTAAGGTATGTGAGATGACAGATTAAGTATCAGACAGTCACGAAAGACTGAAATATGTGAATATCTGTAATAGAGGAAAGATTAGTTTCTGTCACTGAAAAGCAAATATAACAGAGTGAGTCAAATGAGTCATATCGACATGTAAATAACATAAAAATTATGTCAATGGACCGCAGGTAAAAAAATTCATTCATTAATCATTTACAGATTTCACATACATACTTGATTGTCTATGAGAATTAACTAACCCTCACTTAACTTAAACACACATATAAATTGGTTTTGTGGTATACTTATCTGCACTTAGTAAGTTTGTGTTCAGAATCCATTAATTACTCACCCTGGTCTGAAAGCTCTCGGATTTGTGTTCTGGAGATAAATGAAGGTCTTATGGGTTTGTAACAACATATTATAAGAATAACCCAGAAAACAAAAATGCAAACACATAAATGGCAAAAATGAATATATTTTGGGTATTCTTAACAACCCATGTGTAAACCAGCATGTGTTCTGTCCAAAATTTACCCAGCACTGAGTTACCAATTGGGTTATTTTTAACCCAGCCATTTTTAGAATGTACAGCATATTTTACAGTATTACACACATTTATTTTAGACATAAAACCAGCTCATAAAAAAACATTTAAAAATAGCATTTTTATTTTAAGTGTATTTAATCGCTCTCTGTAATCACTTTTTACCAAAATAGTGCTAATTTGTGTGCTGGTGTGTCGCTGTGAACTGTGTTTCTGGAAGATGCAGTGACTGACTCCAAAACCTGCAAAAGGTGTTTCCAAAATTTTTAAAAATCACTAACAAGTTGAACCCAGCATTTTAAAAAAAATATAATAACTCAGCCCCTGGGTAAAATATTAAAAACAACTTAATAAAATTACTCAACATGATGAACAGAGCATTTGGGTTAAAATAATAATAATAATATATAAAATAATAATAACCCAGTATTTTTAGAGTGTGGCTACTGAGAATTCAGCTTTACCATCTAAGAAATAAAATAAAAAGTATATTAAAATATACATTTATATTGAAAATATATATATTTTTTTCACAAAATTGCTTTATTTTTGGTCTCGTAAATGCAACCTTGGTCAGCGTAAGACACATTTATATATTCCCATTAACTGCCAGCGTGTGTATCAGAATGGCTAGTGTGCATTTGTAGTTAATTAGAATAATTAAATATCAGCAGCTTATTTGCCTGACTATTATATCACAAGTACATAAGTACAGTATTACTAGAATTAAACAGGTGCTTTAATATTTATTTATTTTATCTGGACACTTCATTAAGCTGAAGTTCGTACGAACAAAGAAATGTGTTAGTGGTCTTTTAATGGAATACATTGGCAATCGAAATGTTCCTTTAACTCTTCAGCTCTGGTGTGACCTGCTGTTAGGCTGAAGACTGGTAGGATGATAAGGATATTGAATGGAGCTGTTGCCTGTCACAGCACCCTGCTGCTTCAACAGGAAGAGACTGATCAATACTTCACATACTCTCTCTCTCTGGGTGTGTGCATGTGTAACAATCTCACAGAGGCTGGCAAACATCCTGAGGATGAGTTGCCCAGCCTATCCAAATAGTTGTTCATTTGAACGTGTCGGAATTGATTTCCTTGGAATAAATAAATAGACTCTCATTAAAGTAGTAACAACCACAAAATAAGGAATGAAATTAAATAAAATAGAAAACAAAAAGGAGAAAGGTTTGCTTTGCAGCAAAAGTGCTCACCATCGATCCAATTTGTGCAGAGCTGAAAGCGTTTAAGTGCTTAGACCAGCTATTTGTACAGAAGTTTATATGTCCAAAAAAAAGAGAACCTCCAATTCTATTGACATTTAAAACACTTAGTCGTCTGGAGGCGTACTTCAAAGTCAGCTCAGCAGGGACTCCATCAGAACAATCCTACTAGTCTTGATTACAGGCATGCTCAGGAAATATATTAACCACCCCCCAGAGAACCACTCTCACGCTCATTCAAACCACCATCACTAATGGAAAGGTAAAATGGTTGCTTTTAACCAGCTTGTGCTGCTGTTCAACGCTCAAATCCACAGATTCCCACATTTTTCCCTTCTGTCTCAGTAATTTACCTCACATTATTAGTATCTCTCTCTTTCTCTCTGATCCGCCTGATGTATGCTGATGTGGTTTTCAATTAAAGTGAAGAAGCCTGCAATTGTTCTCATTTCAGCAGCTGTATGATAGCAATCGCTGAAACCAATTGTGTAATTCGTGTAATCACAGAGCAGTTTGTTAGGAGTGATAAACTTAATTACTAAGCAGGTGAAGGCATGCTGGGAGATGCACTGAGAGGAGGCACCTATAACATAAGCAACATGTTGACTTAGGGATACTATCAGGTGCATGGATGTAGGATATATTTCGGTCACACATCGTGTAAAAATAGCACTTGTTACAGATCTGGATTAGAATGCGTTAGTTGTGCCTTTGAAGGACACCAAAGAAAAGATTGGTTTAAATGGAAGTGATTAGTTGTATACCTTTTTGAAGGGCATTTTTTTTTAAATGTCAAGTGTATGTACGGTGTAAAAGATTTATTGAGCAAGGAAGCAGTGAAATGATCCAAAATGACCAAAGACATGTTATAAAAAAACTGATTTAAAAACAGTTATGTAAGATTTATCTTAAAAACATTTAGAAAACACTGACCCCAAACGTTTTAAACATGCCATGCTCTTGTGATTCAGTAGCAGTTTTTATTCTGAGTAAAATTTAACCACAATAAAAAAAACAAAAAAACAAGTCTTTCTAAATAAAAGTCCTTGGGTTTGTGGCAGTTGTCAAAGTAGTAAATTTTGCTTTTGTGCACCCAAAGACCAAAAATATTGATTACATATTCTCTTTTTTGCTTTTTTTTTACCAGTCAAATGGAGAAACAGTAAAATATTGTACTATATTTTCAAATATTTGATTCAGAAATGTCAAAAATGGACATCATTTTAACGCTACTGTGGTTATATTAAGGTATAATACAAAAACTCTCACATCCTTTTGCTTTTTGTTTACCATTATTGCATATATAATTTATTTTAATTTTCTCCTCCTTTCAAAAGCTTATGCGGATGACTTTTTATAATGTGATATGAAAAGCAGAGCATATTAAACCCATTGGAGAATGTGTGAGAAGCAGCACATCTGTTGGTGTCGAGATCAGGTCAGCAGAGCCACCAGCATTGATAGGAAAGATGACCTTCGCTGATGGAACACTACATGTCCATATATGCTGTTGTGGAGCGCACAGCTATAGTCAGAATGAAAAACATCGTATGTCCTGAAAACTTCACACTCACTCTGATGGCTTTGCTGTAGTAGTGTGTCTAATCAACACATAGCCTTAAGGTTTCTATATGTGGCGAGCCACAGACGTGCTGTTATGTAGTTCACCTGTAGGCTGAAATCCATTTTTTCTTTATTTTAAACCCTTTATTTTCTTCTGTTTTTCACTTTGGCTTGCACCCCATACTCGCTGTTTGCTCCATCCTGCAGTTTCGATGATTGCTTGGACAGCTCTCCACAAACTCCACTTCACATGCATCTGGATACTGGAGCGAGAAGCATCCGAGACCCATCCCCCAGATCCATAAATATTTCATTTGCAGAGATGCAGAATAAATTGACAGTGAAATTGACTCTGAATCCCACTTTTAATTTTTCAAATGAAGAGGGAGAGAGGGCCTCTCCGGGCTGATGTGACAGCGAGCGTGATGTGACAAGAGGTCCCGACCTCACCGGCGAGGCAAGGGGAGGAAGGAATTCACTTATCCGCCGCCTCGCCGTTTCCATCGACACATCACATCCCGATTATTGCTGGGGGCCGAGGCTTTAATTACTAGCCTGTGTGTGGAGGTGAAATTAGACGCCTAGCTCTGCTGGTTAATGCGGGAGTGTACACACCGCCTGCAGGAGGAGACTTGCTCTGATGCAACACATCTGATCTGCATGCACAATTCACTCTCAGCTGTCAGCTCCGCTCACTGATAAGAGAATTGAGAGAGTCTGAGTGCCAATGAAGGTGTGGATGTTAAAATACCTCATTTCCATTTGTTTCGTGTCTGTTTGTGTGTGCCCGCTGACGCATGTCTGCGGGTCTGTGTGAGCTCTCACTTTTAGGTGTGTACTGCCACACCGAATATGTTAACATTCGTTTTGGTTATAAACAAGTGTGACGCCTGTATTCTCTAACTCTATTTACAGTGTGATTGTAGGCTTTTTATAAAATAAAAAGTAGCTAGATATTATTTTGTTATTTGTTCATATGAATGAATGGAGGGGGGAAAACATGTAGACATTATATATTTTATGATACCGAAAATAAAGAATGACAGACCAGATTGGAATAACAATGGGGGGACTAAGTGATTGCAGAAAGAAACAAAGAGTATATTATAGGAAAGGGTGATAAATAAATAAATATATTAATATTTGGATATATTTTAGGAAGGGGTTACTTAATACAAGATTATCATGTTTTCACATAGTCCTTTTGAGTTTGAAATCCCTTTTCCAATGTAATGTTGCTTTTGTCAGATAAATCTAGAAAGCTTCTCAGCACAGCTCTTTAAATGCTTCTTATCGTATTTGGCCGTGATATGAATGCAACATAAGCTTCGAGAAGCAGTTGTCTGTCTACACCGTTACGCAAAGGCCCCTTTTTCTTTTCAATTTCAGAGAGAATAATCAATGAGCCTCCCTATCTTGTGTACAATTCAGAACGTGTGAATCAGCAGAAATGTGTCCCATTCTTTTCCTTTCTGCTCAAATATTCCACAGCCACACAAAATGAGTCATCAGAATCTCAACGCTCATCAGTTTCATTACTGCCTGAGCAATTACCTACTTTTCCTCTTTTAAAAAATTGGTTTCAGCCATGGCTGTTCTCATTACTGTTCAAATCACAGCATGCTAGGCTCAGATTTCTGTCAATAATAGAACATTAATCAGTAGCGTGCTCTGCAAATTTCCCAGGTTCTGAACGAAGTTTTTGATTGAGTTCAGACGCTTGATTGCATGTACAGCTGCACAATACGGCATAATTACATGTGGAAGAGGCGGCAGAGATACTATCTGACAGTCGTGGCTGTGTTGGCAGCTTTTAAGAGCAGACAGGACTGCGATGGTAGCTTGCTGGAAAGCCTCACGGTGGCATTCCGTTGATCCCCATCCAAGGTGTTGTGTTAATTACTTTGGATGCTGTACAGAAACCCTCAAAGAATTTAGAGAACTGTGACGTTCAATTTGGTACAATTCAAATCATGTTCATGGTTTACAGTGATCCCAACTTTTCTCCTCCTTCTCCAATATTGCCACGCTACAGATAAAACTCTTCTTTGGGTTCATGAGGAATGGGCTCCTATTATTTTTATTCATGTTTGCCTGAAGGGAAGTGTCATTATTTGGCACTCAGATTGTTTCGTGGAGATGAATGTTAATGAGGCGGCCCTTTATTTTTTACTGCATAATCTACTCAACACCTTGTCCTTCAGTCAGGGAGGCACTGTTCATTTTCATTGTCAAGAATGATGCAAGTACACAGTAAGTGCCATTCTGTGATTTAAAGGGGTAGTTTGCTAAAAAAAAAAAAAGAAAATTCTCTCACTGTTTATTTATCATATTCAGCTGGCTTTTGGGTATATGGCATGTAACTTTTGTTTATTTTTATTTTTAATTTTTGTCTGAACCTCAAGGCAGGATTGATTAGAATACCAGAATCAGAATAGCTCTATATACAGAGTTCGTTCAACATGCTTGCTAGAATGTTTAAAAGGCAGTATATTTAACCATGAGTGGTAACACTTTATAATAACGTCCAGTTGTAAGGCTTTTATAAGTGATTAGTTAATGATGAACTAATCATTTACAAAACATAACTGTGTGTTCATAAATAATTAGTGATATATATAGCCACAGCCATATCACCCTGCAGCCCAAGCCTGGTTGCCCACTGAAGCTAAGCAGGGTTGAGCCTGGTCAGTACC
>JAUCMU010000026.1:20222484-20250074 GCA_032275025.1 Enteromius treurensis | reverse complement strand
TTATTAATGTGTTTACACAACAGGTTTTGAATATTTTGTAGTGTGTACTGCAATGTAAAGGCTGACTGGTGAGGGTTTGACAGATGTATTCTCTAACACAGATGGAGTATATTTAACACTATGAGATAATAGTACAGTGCTATATAATGAAATTTCAATGATTTATAAATGATTAATATATATCTATAATATATTAATATATAATAATATTTTAAGTAGTACCTTATTAACCATTACCAAGGATATGTTTGATTATTTCATGATTTGCTATTTTCTTAAAGGTATTTGTACATTAGTTCAATATTAACTAATCATTTGTAAATGCCTTACAACTGGATGTTATTATAAAGTGTTACCAAATGGGTGTTCATTTTTGTGTAGAATAAAAAAAAAGGTAAGCTTTCGATAGTTCAGTAGATATTCTACTAACACTGTTAGAGTATTAGTCTGTCTGCTTAATATCGTCTAACACTTCATTTTGATGAGTCCACAACATACTACACACTGACTATCAGAAACTTGGCTTTATGTATCAACTTATTCTACTAACCCTAAACCTAACCTAACAGTCTACTCCGAGATTTAGTAGACATGTAGTTGTGAGTTAATGAGAATTAGTTTAAAAAAATAATCGCAAAATGAATGATGCAGGGTTTCTGATACATCTACAGAGCTGTTTCAAACAGTCTTTTGAGAGCACTCAAGATCTCGCGATATTACTTCTTGAGGTGAAAAGCAATCTTGCATTTTCAGTTAAAAAAATACATAATTTACATGTGTGGAGCTCAACCGCTCTGTCCACACAATCTTCCTTTTCATATGCTGTGAATTTGGGTTGCTAACATTTATTTGGGAAAACAGTGTGTGTTATCTCACCAGATTTGATCTCGTAAATCATAAAAAAAAAATTATAAAAAAATACATTTGCATATTTCTACACGCAAAAAGTCATTAAATCACAGAGTAAACTGTGAGGGGGGGGGGGGGGGGGGGGTCCTTCTTAGTTTTGTCATGGCCGCGAGAAATGGATGTCGTTACCTCAGCATAGCATCTCATAACATCCACGACATAAGGATGTTATCTCAACAAATTTCATAAAAATTAACTTTCAATAAGGAAAGCAATAACTTTGCCATAGTATTCTTTCAAGTTTCCACAGCTATTGCATGCTTTGTATGTGCTGCACTTTATGTGTACCGTTTTGTTTTATTCGTTTATTTATTAGAATTTATCTTTGATTTTAGACAAAAAAAAAAAAAAAGTTAAAATCCTTAAAAGTAATGAAATTTCTGTATCCACCCATTTTGCAAAATTGTGTATAACTTCAGTGAATATTGTTTTCATTGAACTCGCTGTCCTTCATACATTTTTGTTTTCTACAGAATTGGGACAACATGAATTCAACATGGGACAACTTTTTTTTTTTTAAGTAAAACTGTTCTATTAAAATGTGCAACAATGCATTCCCATTTCAGTGGATCAATACACCAGGCAGAGACCCTTTCTTACACCGCAAGGCCGTTTTCTGTCTGTGTCACTTCCAGAAACAATGAACTGGCATGTCACAATCGGAAATATCTTTTCGTTGCTCCAACTCCCAACTGCAAACCAATAGTTGCCCCTAGACCCCCCCAAAAAAGACGCTTTTCTGAGTGCTCTAAATCCATGAGTGCGGCCCCTGTTGCTGGCCTGGTGAGAGCTCAGCCACCCCGAGGTGGGATGCTTGTAGTTTGACTGAGGGGGGAAGTCAATCCACACTAAAAGCTTACTTGCTGCCTTTCAGCATAGAGCCAGGAGGCACATAGAAAAGCATTAAATAAACATTAATGGAAGTGGGTTAGAAGAGATTTATTAAGGAGGCTTTTTGGCCTTGCCTAAGGGAGCCATGCACCATTTTATTCACTCATACAAGCACACAGGTAAACAAACAAGGTAATTTATGGCAGTCTTCAGAGGTGGCAGTGTTTGGAATTCACTTTCTGCCCATTTTTTAGAGGAAGACAATTGTTCTTCACACAGTCTCACAGATTTTTAAACATTTATCACGTACTGAGTGGATGATGTGCAGAATCTCTTCTCTGGGCGTCTTTGTTGGAATTTCATTAAAGTAGTTTTGTAAAGTACTGAGGTTAAAGGGAGTTTTTCAACTATTTTTTTCTACTGCCGTCTCATCAGAACATCTCGCAGAGACTACTTATTTGTATAGAAAGCTAAAAAAGGAACACATTTCTATAAGAGAAGATATACTTCTCTATAGTGAAATATGAGATGTTGCTGGGGAATCTTGTGTTCGTTCTTTGCTTTGAGGACAGCTGGAGAGGGAGACAGAGAGAGAACCAACAGACGGCGGTTGCTTTGGAGAAGGTAGCGAATAATGTTTTATCCAGGAACTTCTCTCCACCCCAGCATGTGAAGCAGGGGTGACATGGGTGACAAAGAAGCGTGAAGAGTGTACTTTGAAAGTTCTAACAGAGGTAACGGAAAAGAGAGAGAGATTGAGGCAAAGAAAAAGCGAGAGAAGGAGTTGAAGGAATTGCTTTTGGAGGAGAAGCCGGGCCTGATATTGGACCGTGCATGTCAGCCGTTGTCAATGTGACAAATCTTTGATGTGGAAATAATAGCCGACGAGGGCTCGGCCCAGTCCAGTGGAACTACGAATGACAGCGATGAGCTGTTGTCAAACACACCCACATACAGTATACCCAAACGCTTTCTTTTTGGCACAGTATTTTTGGCACTGTATCCAATCGAGGCCAAACCTCAAAGCTCTTTCGCTTTGATTTTTGCTAGATCCACATTCCTCATCTAAAGCAGAGCTTGATATTAAAGTATGTGGGCTTGAAAACGTCGCACAACCTGTTGAGGATTTTTGCTTCATTTTTCAGCTTAAAAGAAACAGGAAGTAATTTTGCACTTGTCAAAAGAGCTCATAAAACTCAGCCCCAAGGACAAAGACGTGCACACATTCAGACACTATTGCAGGTATTCAAACTCAAACACAGCTTCCGTTTGGGCTCTAAGAGCTCCCTCCCGGAGGGAAATACATGGGAATGTGAGAATACGGTACAGTTTGTGTAATCGGTAGCAATATAGTTTATTTATACTTAGTGTTGAGTATAACCCTTATATGTGGCCTTGGTCCACAAAACAAGTCATAAGGGTGCTATAAGACTTTTGTGGTACCTTTTTGGTCCAGGGTTACATATGCTTAAATTATTCTACTCTTAACTCATTTTAACGCACCATTCAAGGCAGATACTGCACATATAATTATAAAGGCTTTTTAACTGTTGGACGGTTGGAATGGAATGATAGAATGGTTTAATAAAGGAACAGAATGATAGTTATGCCAGCAAATTAATGTCTCTTGCATTTTTTTTTCTTTCTAATTCTGTTTTGGTATACATTTTATTTTGAACTCAGCTTTGAATGAAACTTTAATCAAATGTTTTAAGCAAAATATTAAGGTATCAGGAAATGTCTTAATTTGTATTTATATGTTCACATTTAATTTAATTGTGAAATAACTGCTACATTTTCATTAAACACTTTAATATGTTGCATAAAAAGTTTTATTTTAACAAGAATTGAGTCTTAATTTAACACACTTGATGAAAACACCATAATGTAGCTCTTTTCAAGCTGAAATGTTGTTTAGGCTTTGGTGTCACTAAATAGATTTGTAATAATAAATGATGATCATTTTCATGGGGGTTCCCTGAACACTCTTCCTATCTGCTATTAGTTGGATCATCGCAGAGCCACAGTACTCACACTTTATGGGAAAATCAAGCTATTGTTGACTTTACATATTAAACTGTTGTAAGAAAATGTATTCGATCACTGACAAATGACACACTTCAGCTTTAACGATTAGCCAAACCCTTTCCTCTCAATTTAATTTCTCACCAGAAAACAGAAGAAGAATAGAGTTGGATGGTTCCATTTAACCTGTTGCAAACAGATGTTTTGAGACTCCACTCGCACCTTATAATGGCTGTTAAACAATCGGACTCACGTCTGAGCAGTTGATATGAATAACTTGAATAAAATGCCAGATGTGGATTTGATATAGCCTCTCTGTTCCTTCAAAAGGGCAAACACATTGCCTCGAAATGGGGCCTGTATACATGCAGCTAAATAACAGTCTATGTACGGCGTGCGGCTTTATTAGCATGCGACAAAAAGAAAGCAAGGCTCTATTGATGCATGCTACCTGTTTGTTTGTGTGTGTATGTGTGTGTTAGTGCGGTTTATGAGGGCAAGGACGTTCCACGTGTGTCTTGTGAGCTGCAAGATAGCACATCCCCGACAGGAGCTGTCAATAGCCATTCAGTGAAAGAGCCTGCCTTCATCTGCTCTTTAAATTACAGAACGCATCTCTCACGGGGGCTCGGCACACGCTGACCCCGCTCTTGTTGGGAGAAACAATGAAACAATGACTGCAATCAGCTATTCCCTCCAGTATATGTGTTAGTCCCTCAGACTATGAAATGCCCCTCTATCACTCCTGCGCTGGTGCTAATAGCTCACTGTGCCAATGACTCCAAACTTTCACAGAGAGGTTATTGAATGCCTTTTTGTCTCGCTTGACCTCTGCAGAGAAGCAGTGTTTTGTTTTGTTTTTTATCCTCAATTTTCTGCAGGTGACCTCTTTGCTAGTTGCTTTGTTTGTCCGTGTTTATCCATCACTGTAAAAACCTGTGTGTTTTATCTTAGCTATCGCAATGCACCGTTTGTCCTTCCTTAACCGTATCCTTCTCACGGGTTCTCCAAGCATTCGCGAGAGCAGTACGAGAAGCTCTCCACCATGCACAAGAACATGCAGAAGCTCTACGAGAGCCTTGGAAGCTACTTCGCCTTCGACCCCCACACTGTCAGCATCGAGGACTTCTTCGGAGACCTGGCTAACTTCCGCAACCTCTTCATGGTGAGTACAGCAGCACTGTCACCTGTTTATCCTCAGAGGAGTGCTTTTTTTCTACTGCTCTCTGCACTCCTCAAGGTGGAAGAGAGTCAGATAGTTTCAGTTCTTTCTCTAATGTGTATAAATCTGACTTTCCAAAAGAGTCTTCGAGAGCAGGTGCAGAAAATACTCTAATTAATATTTCCAATGCTTTTTCCACAGCTAGACAGCACCGGTCAGGGTTGCTGGATAGCAGTATGATTAAGTTTAGGATTGCTTTGACAGCTTCTATTGGTTGAAATGTAAGAGCAAATTCTCTTTCCAGCTTCATCGCTTTCTCTTTTTCGTATATATACACCGTTTTTATCAGTACGTAGTTTTAAGAGTTCTGAACTAAAGCTGCTGGCCTTGTCTTAAGTGCATGCTGTGATTTGGCTTATTTTATCACATTTGATAAAGACATTTTCTTCACAGGGGTGAGGAGACGGAAGGACGGTTTTATTGGGCAGATTAAAGCATACATAAACTGTGCTGAGAATGGAATGTATAATGTATTACCAAACGTGTGGCTCCTATGCAGATAAAAGAGTCTCAGAAGCTTCTTATCCTTTCAGAGTTTCGTTAGCTTCTGTATTTGGAGGATATCAAGGCAACGCCTCCTCCCTGTCAAATAAAAATCCCATCTTGGGGTTTAGGCAGGTAGGACTAGGTTATTGCTGATAGGATTGGATTTATAAAGTGTGAAACCAAAAGAGGCGTTTCAAGTACATCTCTCTGTATAAAGAAGAAATGAGATTCTCTGCTAATTGATATTTTTTAGGTACTTCGAGCCTGACTTGTATTTGCTTCTTATAATCTAAATGGCTCTTAGAGATTATGCAAATGAAACTTTATGAAAATGTTTATGCAAAATATTAATACGGAATTTACATAAATTGTGTCTTATATTGTTGGTTTGATGATCTATTCATTTTTATTTGTCATTGAATCATATTTTTGCTAAAATAATTCAAAATGTTTAGAATATAATTCTAGATTTTTATATATATATTTATTTATTAAAATTATAGCTAATAATGTTTAATTAATAATTGAATTGATTTGCATGCACATAAAAAAAATTTAGATTAATTTTCATTCAGAAAGTGCTAGTCAATTTCAGAAAAACTGTATAATTAACTATTACAAAAAAACTTTTCTGTAAAGTTTCTTAAGATTTTGCATCAATGTAGTAACATTTACTCTGCATCATGTACAAAAAAAACCCCAACACATTTTAGTTTACTGCATATGACTAAACCTTCACGCTGAGCACTTTTAAATGGAGAACGTAGCATTAAAAACTCCACTTGCAGTACAGTTCAACGAACATTGAGTTTTAGCCTTACTATGGTTGAGGGCACCCTGGGATTGGGGTAATTTTGATTCGTAGATGGAACCTCAATGTTGGTTTGAGTACAGTAGGTGGGCAGAACGCCTTTACACAAAGCAGCCTCTGGAGATTTTTTTTTTAACACATATATTTAGCTGCTTTCGCCTATATTTTATCTGCCCTCCAGCAAAAAAGCAAAAAAAAAAAAAAAATGATAACAAGATGTCCAGAAGGTATGCTCAAAGTCTTCTAAACCCATTACAGTGAATGGCAAGGTCTTGTCTGTGGCTTCTCCCTCGCCCCTTTCTCACAAGCATATCTAAAAACCAACTTTCATTCACCCTGATCAAAGCCTAATAACACACATGACACGGCCCTCCCTCTAGGATGCAGCGTTGAACGGCTGTAAAAGGGGCATCTATGAAAATAAATTATTCTCTCAAGCGAAAAGCTCTTTATGAATAAGTTATCACTGATTTAGACTTCAATGCAAAGAGAAGAGCTGTGGAGAACACAAACATAGCTGGATGTCCAGTGGCACCGGGAACATTCCCTTTGTGGCATTTGTTTTTTTTTTGCTTCTTTTATGTTAAACATTCAGGAGACCAACCAAGCGTATAATGCATTAGAAAGAAGGCTTGTGTGGTGTATGCTTGGAATGTTATTTTGTGTCAAAACTAGGCATGATTTGATAAACAGACAAGCTGTAAAAGTCATATATTATGAGGACATTATGTTGTTTTGCTGCCAAGCCCCATCCCGCCCACTGTGAAATCCCATTGGTCCAAAAGCCTCAAATATGCAGAGATTCAGCAAATGAATTGTCACACCACAATTATGACATGATGTTAGCTACACATTTGCAAACATACTTTGTGACTCTTTGGGAAAGGGAAAGGTTATTAAAGAAATTTATAGAACCCTCCACATAATTCGCGTTCCACCATAGCATATTTATGACACCTCATAGTTTTATTAACATTTATCCTCAGAAATGACCCACATTGCTGTATGTTAAATTGCCTGAGTGACACATCCATTTGGTAGGACAAAAAAAAAGCCCCGCCTGCCAGTCCGCATGAAGCGCGCGCACTCAGATAAGAGAATCCATTTGCTGTATTTCTTTTCAGGGTCAATAGAAATGAAATTTGATTTCAGCACATGAATTTTGTTGCAGGTCGTCCTGTCAATTTATCCGGAGTTGAGCTGGAGAGAGAGAAACTCCCACTGCGTCTTCGTCTTCTGTATGTAATCCTGACTAGCGGCTGTGGATGAATATCAGTATATTAATGCCTTATCAAAGCGCAGCAGATGGTGATGAACTAACAGTCTCACTTTGTTAATTGAGTGAGCCACTGATTACACCAATAAAGTCAGCAGAGGTTGAGCCACGGTGATGGTGCATGACAAGCGTGACTCAGCTAATCAATAGAGCACATGTGTGTGCACTAGTAAGTGTGCGTCTCTGGGTGAATATGTGCACAAAACACTTATCAAGGGCATTTGGCTTTATCTACCATGTCGATCCTGGGAGTAATCATAATGATGATGCAAGTAACAGAGATTGTGATATACAGTAGTGTGATGTCATCGCTGTTGCTTTTTTCGTTTCAACCCGCAGTTAAACCCACTGGAGTGTCCCTTTAGATTAGTCCAGTATTTGAGTCAACACGCACAACATCAGCCACTTTTCACTCTTGGCAGATTTGTAGGCCTCTCACAGCCTGTTGAAAACTAATGGGGGATATGATCCAATAAATAAATAAATAAATAACTCCAACATCATCAAATGTGGTTCAGTAAGTGTAGATTTTGTGTTGGCCAAATAGGCCCATCTGTGGTGTGGATTTTTGTCCTCCATTTCTCTCGTTCTCTTTCCTGGAAGCCAAGTGTGTATTCGTTACATCTAGGGCAATACATATACTGTATGATGGTTCCAGCCTCCCCTCCCTACGCCCAAAAAAGTGAATATTATAGAGCCCCCTGGCTGTGGGATGAGCTGCCCTTTTTTGTCCGTGTGCGTAAGACAAGGCTATTCACATATTCTATTCTGAGACTGGGCAAACAGAAGAGACTACAAAGCCACCTCCACAATGCAGGATCGCAGCAAGAGCGTGCTTCCTTAGTGTCACTCCGCTGCACATGTACCCAGCGAATATATTTACAAAGACGTCTAGTCCTCAGTGGCTGCCTGGAAGGACACCATCCTATCCTGTGCTTGCCAGCATGCATAAACACACCCGGAGTAGATGGAGTCCATATTGGCAAATTCAATTCCGCAGCAATCCCTCTCCTAGAGCAGTGCAAACACTACTGAGGACAGCAGCCCGCCGAGCGTCGCCTTACCAATCTAGAGATTGCACAACGGCGTTTTCACACGAAATGTGCTTTTCCCAGGTGGTTACGTCGTGTTGATTGGTGGTAGAAGTAAATAGCTTGTTTATTTATCGTCTTTCGTACTAGCTGGTGATTCATCCAAGTGAAAATTTGATCATATCCTCCCACAATTTCTTCACTCGAGATGGATGTGTTTATAAATTGTTAATGTTTTGTGTCTGATTTTATGAATGCTAATCCTCCTACTAACTTTGGGTTTTAAGAAAATTATTTATCTCGAAATTATGAGGTTTACTCGTGCTCGTGTCGTTCTAAACCTGTTTGCGGAGCACAAAAAAAAGAAGTTTTTGTACCGAGACAATTAAAGTCAGTGGTGTTTTTTGTTTTTGTTTTTGTCCTTTCAGGTTTGTCATGCAGGTTTGAACAGACATGAGTTTGAATAAATGATGTTTTTTACAGCATCATCCTTTTAAAGACGGACAGATTGAGCGCTATCTCTTTCATTTTTAAATAACCCATCCTGAGTACTCTAATTAACCAAGAGTTTTAAGGAAGACTTTTTCCCCTGTAATCAGCTTTCTTAATGACTTTGGATTATTTAGTGTGCAAACACAATTAGCCGGTCTAATTTGCCTTAACATATTGATATGTGGCCACCACTGACAACCACAGGACTTCCTACGGGTTTCGATCCTTCCATCTTTTTTATAATTTTTTTAAACTAACCTTTACCTTTCGTTTGCACAGAGCGTATCTGCAGCCATGAGATATCAGCTTTCCCTGGCAGAGAGGACCGATGGGGATGCGATTTGAAATTGAAGCAGTCAGAAGCACTGTGAGCACGAGAAACAAATTTGCGTGAGACCGTGCGGCTCGTAGGAATGCTATTCAGGGCCGTCCGTGAGCGAGAACACGATCACGGTCTAAATTGTGCATTCGATTCTTTTAAGCAAACATACGTTGAAGCACACATCCCACCATCGTTCTTGCTTTATGCTAATGCAGCTCTGTCCTTTGTAGTCAATAGCGCCGGCGTTTCGACGCCATGAGAATGATATTCAAAAGCGCTCCCTCCGGGTGTTGTTTATCTCATGTAAGGCTTCCTAATACCTAAAACACAATTAAGAAAATTGATAAAATCATAAATACTGCCCCAGGCTAGTTGGGATCAGGCAAAGGGTTGAAAACATGTTTGTTGCCATGGTAATTAGGGTTTTTGCATGTTTGATGAGAGTGAGATAATTATGTTGTGTAATCGTGTTTGCAGTCGGAATTGTTTGTTTGTTTTTAAAAACTTTTGCCAGCAGGAATTATTTTTGTCGCTATGAATAAATGATTTTTCAATTAAGGATCTAACGCTCGACAATGAGTTTGATGCTATCTCCAATTACAAGACTGAGATTGAACTGTCAGTTTTGGAGACCCGTAATCCAGTGGCTTCATAATACTCTATTTGAAAATGCGAAATCACAATAAGAGGAAGAATTGTTTATGCTAATGTTTGTTGTCACTCTGTGCCATGAATAGATGAATATAGAATTCCTTTTCGCACTCTTTGAAGGACAGCCATATGCGTGCTGACTCAATTACTTTTTATTAGAACAAATATTGTGTTTATTCATTGCTGACTTATAGTTTTGTGGCAAAATGCAAATTTGGAACAGGTGCATGTCTCTCTCTCATGTTCATCTTGTCTAGAAACAACAGCAAGCGTGTGGGTTCCTCTTCTCAGGTTTGATGGCAGATCTGCTGTTGACCACCATGTTGAGCTGTACTTTTCTCCTCCCACACTGGAGCCATGATCCTTGTGTCTCAGCGCCGAACACGACACGCACGTCGGAAACCCTAAGGGAGTCTGAAAGGGCCAGACTGTCGACACTCATTATATCGTACCAAGAACGAACAAGACACACACACACACATGCATACGCAAAACACTCATTCCTCCCTTTAAGGCAAGGCCTGTCAGGTTAGTGGTGCAGGCCTGGGGTGAAGAGACCTTTGCTGTGCTGGAAAGGTTATGTAGAAGTGACTTATTCTCTCTTCTCTGCTGTGTCTCCGTGCCCTCTGAGCATCTCCGTCCGGCTCTCTCGACGTCTTCATACCGCCTGACACCTCCGTGGCATTTACAGAGGAAGAGAGGAGGAGGACGATATCTCAGCATCTCTGTACACAGGCCTCTCTCCCACTCTGTGGTGCCCCGCCAGCATTGCCGCCGCCACATCCTGGCATTCAGTCGCTGGAAATATCCAAGATGGACGCTGGGTTATCTGCTTCCACATTAACGCGTATGGAGATTGTAGCTCAGTGGAGACAACGGTGATATCAGGAGCCATCTTTTCTTGTTTAATTAGACAATCGCCGTCTGCTTCCTTTTTCTTTTTTTTTTATCATTGTAAGCAGAAAAGCTCTGACTGTGTGCCTTTAGCCTTTAAGCAAGCCCAGATGAAATCTATGAACCTGCTCAACATTTTCCGTGCAGATTTTGGAATTTGGGAAATTATGTGCAGGTATATACAGACTGTGTTTGTGCAAGAAATATGCCAAATCTGCTAAATTATCCCCAAAAACCTAATTTGGGAGGGAGGGAGGAACAAAGGAAGGAAGGAAGAAGCAAAAAAGGTTTTAATATTTATGATAAGCAGTATATACAAATAATAGAAGGCATTTACAGAGGGGCCTCAAACACTAAAAAGTCTTGCCTCCAGTAGCAGGGTCATGTAAACCCTGTTTTTTGGTTTATTTGTTTGTTTAATGAATAATTTTCTGTGCTGAAACAATTTATCAAATGTATTCCCCTACAATGTATCACTTTTTTTCATGTACATCTAATCTAAACAAGCTATAAATATAAATTCAAAGGTTTGAATTCTGTGGAGAGCTGCGGGTGTAGATTCAGCATGGAAATGAAGATAAGCATTGCCCTCTTTGTACAGTATATGGACTCAATGTCAGTCTATCACTCCACATTATACAGTGCTGTCTATAGGGTTTCTTTAGTGATAGAATTATGCTGGAATTTTCTATCTATTCCCCTCTCTTCCACGGTCTTCTCATTTGCCCTCTAATTTCTTTGTCTCTCTCTTTCTGACACTTCAGGATGCTGTGCGGGAGAATCACAAGAAGAGGGAGATGGAGGAGAAGATCAAGAGAGCCAAGCTGGCAAAGGAGAAAGCTGAGCGGGAGAAACTAGAGAGACAGCAGAAGAAGAAACAGCTGATTGACATGAACAAAGGTACGGCGCTACTGCCCCGCCGGGGCCCGACTGCAGCCCGGATCACGATTTCACACGGTGCTAAGCACTGCAGGGGTGGTGATGGTGACGGAGGGACAGGGCCACACTACTTCTGTGAAAAATCACACTCTTCTTCGCCTGTTCGCTCACGCTAAATGTACAAGCAGATTAGATGGGCTGAGAATGTTTTAATGAAAAGTCTCAACCGTCACAGTTTAAGAAAACAGTGACAGGAATATGAAGACATCTGTCAAGTAAACGTTGAAGACAATGATGGTAATCACAATGCCAATCACATCAGTGTGAAATCCAGCCGAATCCAAAGGGAATTCAGCATCGACAACCATGACAGCAGTTATGAGAAAATAGAAAAATAATAATAATAATAATATGTTTGCAGAGCATAAAAATAACATTTTGCCTTCAAATGGTGGGCTATTTATCAGTCAAATTAATTTTTTTTATTATTATTTTAATTTTTATTATTTATACAGCAGCTATACAATTACAGTGCTAATATTTATATTTGTTTTTATCGTTAATTTTAAAAAGTTACTAGGAAGCTGACGAAACACACTGTTTCATATTCTCACCACTGTTGCTTTTTGCTCGTATTTGCCAGTAATTTTAGGCCCTGTGTGTATGTATTTTGCTAGCTGGAGCATTTGTGCCATTGCTACATGACGGTGTAGAGCAAATCGGCAGCAGTATGAGGCGGCGCTGACAGGCCTCTGCCAGGGAAGATGTAGGTCACATGTAAAGATAAGCATCTCAGGTTCACTGCATTTGTAGAGCAGACAGATAATGGATTGGCAGATTGCCTTTGGCCTAGTAAATGGAGTTGAGAGTTAACTATTAAGTTTTCACGAGCTTGCTCAGTTTATTTCTGAAATGAAAAGAGGCCATGTCGACAATAGCTCAATTCAGTTTAGATTACAGTAAACCTGGTTGAATATGAAAAACAAATTGCCCTCTGTGTACCATATTTCAGTATCTACAGTTGTGCATATCAGGTCTGTAAATTATGTGTTTTGAAAAGAAATGTGTGGTTTAGTTTAAAAAAAAGAAAGAAAAAAGTGTCAGGGTGTCTCAACGCGGCTGGCAAATTCAGGGCAAATTCTTGCCATGAGAGATACGATGTACTCACTGCACTGCACTATTCTGATCCTTACAATGAGACAGAAATTTCTGCCTCTAGCTAAAAGCTTTTTTTTCACCAGCTCCAACTTAAAATGTCACACTGAGCTTTACTGCGGCCTTATATTTGACAAAATGACATGTAGAACTTCGACTCTGTGTGCTTCCGCAGGATGACTGAAGCATGCTAGTTTCCTAAGAAGTGACCGCGTTGAATGCTGAGCTGGTGATAATACAGATGGAAAGACAGTGGAGAGAACAAACCCTCTAGTGCAGTCGAGAATACCTTATCTTTAGTTAGCTCTTTTTTTGTGTGTGTGTCAGAGCCCATAAAAAGACTTTTATCTTTGAACTGCTGTAGTCATCACTAGATTTAAAGAGAAGGAATGTCAGTGAGTTCCATCGTGCATTTGGCTCTGTAGACTTTCAGATATAACAAATCAACGTTTTTTGCATTGCAATATGAATATAAAGTTATTCTACCGAATACTAAGGAAAGAAGTCTTTTTTTGGTCAAAAATCTAGTAAAAAAGTATTCTTATGAAATATTAATACAATGTTTTACATATATATGTACACATACACTGCCCTCTAAAAGTTTGGAGACACCCCTGGCAAAGTGTGGTCCTTTTCTGGTGCAAATACATTAAAGTAACTTAACATTTTCATTGAAGACCAGCAATAAGTATTTTCATTTTGATTACATAATAAAGGCAATATACATGTCAAAGTCAGACATGTCCATTCGCCAGCTGTGATGCCTGGTTACTAGTTTAAACTTGGCCCAGGTTTTTAAAAGAACTTTGGGCAATCCTTCAGGAGGCTTGGACTAATATATCAGGTCAATGTTTGAATATATGACGGCTCAGATGCCCAGATTATACAGAGCTGTAATAGCTGCTAATGGTGGATATTTTGATGAATCAAATGTTTTTTTCAAAAGTATTTTCTATGTATACACTATTATCACAAAAAGATGCAGGCCAATATTGTCCAAAACGGCACTTTTCCAGGGTGTTTCTAAAAAAAAAAAAATATATATATATATATATATATATATATATATGCAAAAGTGTATTTATTAAAAATACAAATTTTCTGTAGCGATGGAAACATATTTAATGCCAGTTTTGCTCAATTCAAGTGATTCTTGCCAAATAAAAAAGATAAATAAAATGTATTGCATACAATGACCTCAAACATTTAGACAGTATGACTATATATCTTTCAAATGATGTCTGTTAAGAATTATATGATGCCTATTTAAGCTTTAAGGCAAGCTTTTTTTAAATTTCTTCTGTCTCTTGAAGAAGATAATTTTTCATGTTTGGCTATATTCTGTAAATGTTCCACCCTGACTGCATCTTTCTGTTATTCCTTCTAACTTGAGTTTTTGATCACCTACAGAAGGATATATTCAAGAAGTGCAGTTGTTGTTTCTTTTTTTCCATAAGGGAAAAAGTATGTCTTTTTAAAATCAAATGAATATAAGTAAATCTATAATGATTGTTCGGTTATGAGTGATTTAAAAAATATATTTCTGCCTGAAACATTAATTATCCCAATAACACTGTAATCAAACACCATTCAGCGGCCTAGTTGGGGGTCTTATCTGAAAATAAAATAGTTGTTAGTGTTTTCTTAGGGACGCATGAGCTGAAGTGCATGTGTATGTATTTTAAAATTAGGGCAGTACTATTGTGTTGCAAATTTTCTCCATATATTCTCTTTTTTTGGCACACAACCCTCTTTCATTAGAACCCGTGTCTAACCTTTTGATTAATTATAGTTTGTAAGGCCTTTTCAAAGGACTATTTCTATAAAGAGATTTTTGAAGTCATTTTGCAAATTGATATCTAATGCCCTTCACATGCACATGATTAACAACGAGATGCATTTTTAATGAGGCTTTAATTCATTTAGGGTTAAGAGGATGTGTTTGACGGGCCGGTGGAGCTGGGCAAATGAATATCAGTACCATTTTCATTTTTAAAAGTATTTTTAAAGTCACTCAGACGGTGTCTGGAAATGTGTCCTTGCAAGGTTTCACGAGCAATTTTGAGTGCCATGTGATTGATGTGTATGGCAAGTGGGACAAAATCTGTTTTTCTTGTAAAGTATTAGAAATCCTAATATGGGAAATTGCTCATGAAATCATTACCCGGCCCCCCATTTGTTTTAATTTCCTCTAAGTGGATTTCCATATTCTCTTAGACTGACCAGATGTTCAGCATTCACCAAATTGCTTAACCCACTGAAAGTAAATGGGGAATGATGTAAAATAGGCCTAAATCCATCTTAATCCTTCTATCTTTATTAGGAAAATATGTTTTGTCCTAGCAGGGCAGCCATTATGCCAAGAGGATATGGAAACTATGTTGTATACAGGGTGCCTCATCCGTTGCGAAAAATCACTAAGAGATGATACGACTTCCTGTGAGCCTGTCTATGCTGTCTCTCAGCCTGCTGGCTGTTTCAGGGTCACGCTTTGTGGGTCAACACAAGTGTTTGTGGCCACATGTGGTGTTTGAGCTGAATGAGGCATGGCACAAGGGCTTCCATAAAACACTGTAAATTGTTCTTGCCATATTTTAGTGAAGTGTAGCTATATGGTTTTGTCCTTTCCTGCTCTTGGATAAACTCTTACATTGCGTGGGAGTTTTGCCCTCCAACATTTACCCACCTTTTGGTGTCTTTTTATACAGATATAATGTTAAAGATTTGGCTCAGTCAAAAAGAGACATGACCCTTGTGCAATAATTCTGCTCAGCCGGTTCAGTAACAAACACGGCACAGGCAAAGGAGGAAATCTTTCCTCTCGTTCTGTTCGATTACCTCCGTCTAAAAATCTTTCCTACACATTCGACTCAGTTTTGCTGTGCACAACCTGATTTTACCAAACGCAACATGTTCCTGGATTAACATTTTTGTTGACCCTGAAACAATATTGTGATCAACCAAATCAGATTTTAAGAACCGGTTCATAATTTTTGCGAAGTTTAGGTTTACAATCAGTGTTTGGTGCTTGTACATCAGTGTCATTCATATATTTTCCTCTCATTACTCATGGGTAGGGTTAGGTTTAGGTGTAGAGACATGGTCAAGATTCAATATTTGTATTAAAATGTTGTACATATTATACTGACCCAGGAAGACACCTAACTCAGCAAAATCAGGATGTGCGTTGTCATTTTCCCCATCGCCGGTGCTTCAAATCCTTAGGCCAGTTAAAACTGAAGGATCTGAAAATGTTGTTGTTGTTTGTGGTCACTTGCTGAGTCATTGTGAATAACATCTTTCATGCGCCATATAAAAACCAGACGGTACAATAAATGATGTTGTTAAATAAGACTAGCACACATCTGCTAGAGTCAAGAAGAAAGTAGCTTTACTTTCCAGTCTGACAGTACAAATGATCCCTTTAAAGGTTTAGAAAAAAAATATTGTAGGATTAAAGGGCTAAAAGGAAGATTAGTGTATTCTTTTGAAAAAAATTTTTTTATATGATGATAGCTGTCATTATCTGTATGGTTGAGCTCAGTTTTGCGAGGTCTGTCTGCCAGTGGGGTTCAGAATGAATACTGCTCTTTATGTCTGAATATTTTCTATAACCCATTACTATTCATCCAGCGCTCTCAGTCACAGACAGTCAGTCGATAGGTTTGGTTTAATTCATTCGGTGTGTGTAAAGCAATTTGTGTGCACTTATGTTTTGGGACATCTTTATAAAATCTTTAAATGTGAAGTGTAATTTCTCCACCTACAATGGCACCAAACAGAATTTTGGGTAAAGAATTCAGGCATAATATAAGTATTTTGTCACAAGCAGTCTAACTAAATAGCCCTGTCCTGGTCTGTTGAGCCATTTGGGTTCTCTTCGTAAGAGACTTTGAAATGTTCACTCAAACAAACTGATTTGTTCAAAACTTCTGATTCATTCAGGAAATGTTATGTAAACTTTAAGACATATATTTTTATTCAAGTGTTCACACATATTTAAAATAAATGCTGTTCTCTTGATTTTAAAAACAGTAGTTTAAAAGCACACACACACATAGCCTGTATATGACAACACACATATATGACTGTGGCTGTGTGCAGGTCTCCTGGCAGAAAGGTAATTCTGGCAAAGGTCGTGACTTTAGAATATGTTAATCTGTGTGATGCAAACAGAAAACCACGAGAAGCCACACACCCCACTGTCTCTCCTCTAATTATCATTCCGATTTTTAATTAGTCATTGAGATATGCCATCTACCGCGTTGGTCATTATGAATAAGTGGACCAGATAAGTACCGTTACATAATGCTGAGCCGACTATGGCATGTCATTATCTGTATTTTAACTATCATATTAAATCTGGGCTGTCTGCAGGCTTCAGTGTCGGTGCCGAGAAATGAGCGTCTGTCCTATATGCATATCAGCGCTCCCCATCAGCTCTTCAGTGTTATTTACACCCACTGTCAGGGAGCTCAATCCTCTTTTGAAGAACGCCACGTTACATCCCAAAGCCCGCTGGTTCCCAAGCATAAGCAAATTCCAGTCAGGAAATCTTGGAGCGCGCGTCTGCTGGCATTGTGGATTTTTTTGTCATTACCTTGAAAGACGCCAACAAGGGCGCCAAGCTTATCTGCTGTAGTGCATCAATTCTAATAAATAACCGCATATTAGCTTGTGCCGTATCAGCAGCCAGATGCCCGTGTGCCTTAAGGCGATGATAGCATGGCGAATTTTGCCATCAGTCTGGCCAGAGACGCGTTAGCCGTCTCTAAATATCTAACGTGCGAAGAAGTCATTGATTTATGAAGATAAGCATCTGTGTAAGTCATGGTGACATCCAGGAAGCCCGCCATATTCCCATTAATATGTTCCTGTCCGACTCCACATTCCGGAATGAAGAGATACGGCAGCCGTGATTATTCCACGATAATATGTTCATTTTCCATCCCCCGATTTTCCTTCAGAGAATAATTCCTTCTTCAAATATACCTCATTTTTGTCCCCTTAAATAAAACTTTTTTCTCCTTTTTGCGATGCTGTTTTGTGTAGCCATCCCTAATTAGGGTAGCTCTAAATGTCCTAATCACTTTAAGCCTCTTTAACTTAATTTAGCTCACTCTCCCTCAGGTCATAGCAGAAATGAGTGGATACATCTGAGGATCCCTCCACCGCCAGCACCCTCCCACTCTCCGCGCGCACATTTGCGCTGTTGCATGTCATTAATTTACAGCCATGGGTGGTATACATTCTGATAATTCCACGTCGAGAGTCCGGACCTGGAGAGCCACTCCGCAGTCACTCAAAAATAATTAAGCTTGCCGCACAGACCACGGACATCGCATTTTCAAAGCCTAAATCCTCTCAGAACAAAATTAATGATGGTTTTTGGAAAGGACAACAACAGTGCTTGAAACACAGGTGTTTTGTTTGTCATACGTGGGGATTCCAGTATAGCGAGAAAGACGGTGATCTCTTTGTCTTGTCCCTGACGAGATACAGTGCCGGACTGGCTGGATGATTTATGAAATGTATTCTCAGATAAGCCAGGCTCATGTGGTCTGTGATCTCAGCAAGCAGATGGCAAGGAGAGCAGGGAACAATCACTAAGCATCACCAACCTGATAAACCACTGTGGAGATTCATTAGCATACGGAAAGATGCACGAAAAAATGTGGAGCACGTACAACAGATCTTAGCTATCTTTTATTTCTCCTTGTGAGCTGAGTATGCAAATGGCTCGGCCTCTCAAAAGCTGTATGATAGTCTATTCCTGGAGTTTACACTTTAGCCTTTCTCCTCCTCCCAAACCATGCTTGTCTGACATCCTCTAATGCAGAGCCATATAGCATATGCCCATTTTGATTTTGCTTTCGCTTCTCTATTAATTCATGCATGCAGCTGCCCTGAGGATCAACGCTGGAGTTGCTGTCTCTGTGACATGCCATCTAATCCACTTCTATTTCCTCCCAGCTGACCAATCAACAGCCTTGAAGAAGGAATGGACGTAACCTGGGTGGAGTAGTTATCTTCTCTGGCCACCTCTAAATGCCAGTCTCATTGGTCCCCTTTTCCGCTCCTCATTGTCTGAGGCCCAGACCCCTTGGCGCCTATGTGAACTCGAAGAGAGAGCGCCCCGCTCAACGAGGGGATGTGTGAGCATCCCTAATTAAATTACACACAGACATAAGTGGGTTTTCACATCAAGCTGTTCCAGCAAAACGCTCCAAAATGCCTGTCTGGTGCCACATCCATCTTCTTCATTACTCCCGAGTCCAGGCTCATTCTCTCGGAGTGCTTTGGAGCTCTCACTCCAGCAGGCCAGCTGACAGGTCACAGTGTCATATCTCGTGTCAGATCCTCCAGAGAGACAGCACCTCATAACAGGTGCGAGGCTGGAACCGGCAGGACTGTTGACTCCGCTGCTAATGCACTCTCAGTGGCTGCGGTGAAAGGGAATCTCTCAGACAAAGAGTGGCAGGAGGGAAACAAGTCCAGGATGCACCTGGCTCCTCGACGCAGGGCTTTGTTCGCATCGTATGCGCAAGGTTAATTGCACAGGTGCCTTTCTCCAGGGTGACAGATAGATTAACATGCTTTCCAAAAAACTGAAGGACAAGGAGGGACAAAGATGGTGGATGCGGCTCATATTTTCCAAGCAGGGAGCTTTAAGATGCTTTTTAGCTTCTATTAATGTGGAAATGAGAGCTTGGGGTCTGTGGCTGTAGGCCAGTCACTCGGAGGACACAGTAATAGATATAATGTCCTCTGGATGGGTCTTTGTTGTTTAGATTTAAGAGGCGAAAGTTTTGTGCATTTTAGCTTCCCTGGAGCAATTGTCTTCTTGAGAACCAACAGAAAATGAGTTCTCAATCGATCCTCCTTGTTTTCATTCAACTCTATGGACAGATAGAAGGTTGAATTTATGAACAGGGCTTGTTGACACTGCTGCATAATTGTTATTCACTGAGAAAAGGAGCAAAAAAGCAATTTTCACTCAGGAATTACTGGTAGATTTTACAACCAGTTACATAAAAACGGCAAGTAACTTTTTTTTTATTTTTTTTTTATATATATACAGTATATATATATATATATATATATATATATATAATAAATAGCTTAGCAGCTTGGCTAAAACATAGCTAATAATCTCAGTATGTCGGTAGTCATACAGCTTCGTTTTGTTTTTTCATAGGAATTTATGTTCTTCAGAGCTGGTTTGGCATTTGACTGGTAGCTTAGTGACACATAAGACATCTGGCTCTTTTAAGTGCCTCCGTTCGACTGGCGTTAATGTATGATGAATACATCACTGTAACCTTTTATCCTCAGCCTGCCTCAGTCTTAAACAGACTGAACTCTGGTCATGCTGTTGTGGCACAGCAGATGAAAACAGTTTCTGCTTCTGTTAACAAAAACAGTTTCTGCTTCTCTTAACACTCTGATTTCATATACACCGTAATCTCCTAATCCTGATGATTTGCTGCAAAGTCAGTGTTCTAGCAAAGCTCAGTTACATATACAGTGGCACACAGGCATTACTAGATGCGTGGCATTGAGAAAGGAAGAGAGCGAGTGTGGTAGGCCGAGCGTGCACGTGCATACGTTGTAGAAATAATTAAATGTCAGTCAGTCCGCTCTGTTGAGTGTCTCACTGGGGGTTTTACGACCCGCGCAGTCTCGCTTCGGCAGACCTTCTCCATGACTCAGTCCTCCAGATGTTGTGATGCCACACTATGAGAATACTCAAGCCTGTGTTTTAACACACTAACCCTTCTCCCCTACTGCTTTTTCTTACTCATTGTGACACTTGACTTTGTTTCTCTCCTCCCCCGTTTCTCTCCCCTTGTGCCGTGGAAGATAAGCTCCTACCCTCTGCCAGGGTGCTTGTTGGGGAAGCTAATCTGATGTGTGAAGTTCACAAATCCGGCAGAGGGCTGTGCTTGTTATCCCCTAATTAAAAATGTGATAGTGCACCCATAAATATATCGGAGAGACTGAACAGGGCCCCAGGGCATTCTGGTACATTTGGCAGGAGCCTGAGGGGCAGAGAACCACCTGATACCTAGACGGTAAAGATACAGACAAAAGAGAAGATACAGATGCAAGACTATTGTAACAAGAGTCCACTTTATGCTCCTGAAGTTAGTTGTCTGAAACACTTCTTTGCAAATACACATGGGTGGAATGGCTAAACACTTTTATATTTTTGTAAACAGTAACGTATATCTGAAAATAAAAAAAGTATTTTTAACTTTTTAACTTTAACCAGGAGAAAAATGTAGTTTATCAAAACGTGTTTTTCACACAAGGAAAAATTCTATTTAAAATTTTATATGCACCAATACAGCAATAAATATTAGTAAGGAGTAATATTATTTTTTAAATTTGTTTGCACAGACTGTCAGCAGATAAATAAATAGGAATCATTCACTCAACCAATTCATTCAAACACATTGATTTGTTTAGGAGTTAAAAATGATTATGATAATGGCACCTGTGATTTTGGCAGTTGGTTAATTTCACACTCTCCAAACAATAATATTAAATATGTTAGTTTTTGGTGAGTTTCCTTGAAAACAGTTTTGCCATAGTTTTGCTAATTCATCTCAAGAGTTAACTTTAAATGTGTTCCTTGATTAATATTGCATCCCACATCTTTTTTCCAGTTGCTTTCTTTTAATAGATGATTTGCTTTCAAAGCATCCCACACTGATGAGACCGAGAAATAATGTATGTAGACCACATGCTCTGGCACCTTCTCTCAGATCCATGTGGAGAGATCAAGAGTCCAGCTGGTTCTTGTGGAAGCATGGCCCAACAGGACATTGTTAATGGAGCAGTCATGGGTCGCTTGGGAGCATGTTTCCCGTTTTAGTAATTTTGCTTTCTTGTGTCTGAGATCCTCTGAACCCAGCCTTCCCAGCTCTCCTGTCCTGGCCATTGCAGATGATGAATTGTGTTACAGTTAAGCAAGCAAGAAGTAGGACAAATTGATCAAAGTGTCAGGTGCCCCTTGTGATGTCTAGGTCTCCATAACGAAGGAAATGAGGGAGCTGTCGAGAAGTTTCCGGAATCATGGTGCCTGTAATAAATGTTTACCTGCCCCCTGAACACCCAGCTTGGGCGTCAGATTGATGTGGACGTGTTTTGGGGATGCAGCTACTTTAGGAACTGTCATTGTTTTCAGAGGACGATGGCACGCTCGGTGGAAGAAGCCAGCGAGATGCATGGTTTAAACCGATGAGCAAAGCTATCAGCCAAGGTGTTGAAGAGCAATTAGAGATAAGCCATGCTTGTTCTGCTCTGGTTTGTTCTGGAACAGCTAGTTTAATTGGCTTGATTTAATCTTTGCTGGCTATTAAACACAGCACACTGTGTGAACGGATGCTTTGATTTTTGAGTAAGAGTCTTGAGTATAAGGCGATACAGTAGAAGGCGTGCTTGTAAAGAACATGAATCATTTTATTTTCATTTCATCTCACTGCTACTGTTTGTTTATTCTCTTAATCGTAATATGTCGCCTTTGTGAACAGTTGTTTAACGTATAAGTATTCGCGCTGCTGCTTCCAGCGGAAAATGCACTTGTGCAGTTCTGCCTCGGTGTAGCGAGTGTGTGGCATTTTCTGAAATTAATTATGTAGCCGTGTCAACTTTCTTCCTCTTTATAAATTCAATTTGCTGACTGTCATCTACTTTGAATGCGCGAGGAAACAAAAGATTGATTAACACGCCTGAAACTGCTGCCTAAAGCTACCGGCATCTCCTCCACAGACGTTTTCTCTCTGCCAAGGCAGACGTCGAATCCTAACCCATTCACTAAATATTTCCACAGAACGGCTCGATGGTGTACACAAAAGAATTGATGAAACGATCCCACACGCAACAATAAGTCACCGTAATGATTGTAGTTTAAAATAATGCCTCTGCTGGACTACTATGATATAGTGGGGACCCTCAGTCTCATTAATGCTGGGTAAAGATAGATGACCCAGATAAAAGACCCAAACCCCATCGTTGACCGATGCTTTGGATATTCTTCGCCATATGCCCATGCAAGGGGGAAAAAAACTGCTTTAAAACTTTGCAAGTGGAAGTAATAGTGTAAATACAGTATATTAATGAATGTGCCTGTATATTAAGGAATAAGGGAACAAATTGATTTATTGATTTTGCATTGATTATACTGTAAGATGATGATTTATATTATATAATATTTAAATATGATTAAATAATATCTTCATTATATATATATTTTGTTGTTAATAAAATTGTTACTATACAGTGTTTAATTTTGTTTGTATTTAGTTATTATAACGATGTCATGCTCAATATTTTGCTCAGACAAATGAATAAATCCTGAAATCGATGGTTTCTCCCTGGGATTTTGTCCTTGCACTGAGTGAGCAGCACATCTCATTGTCTTTTAGAAGTCAAACCCCATTTTGCCGCGGAGATGTGTTGCACTTCGGTGGCACAACCATTTTCGAAGCACATCCCACTGTCATCGAATAATGATAAAAAGCCCCTGTATTGACCGGCTCCACACTAAATCTTGGTAAAGAGCACTTAGCTCCCCTGTGCAAGCCACAGAGCGCATACCTGTCAATGGCCATCAGTGAACACTTTCATCCTCTGGCTCCTCTCCATATGTTAGCCGCCGCCTCGAAGCGTTCATGCATTTAGGGAGCCGCGCTGTTCTCTTTACCCTCTGCCCCAGTTGCCTTGCCTTATTGCTGTTCTGTTTTTGCTTTTCCTTTTACTCCCACACTCGGTTTTTAGTAGCCTGACCACAGTGTGTGGATTTGTATGTGTGTGTGTGAGTTGGAGTCTGTGTGAATGTGTGATACATGAAACTGAGCTCTGACAGGCGACTTTGTCCTCTCTACAGAAGGTGACGAGACCGGGGTGATGGACAGCCTGATGGAGGCCTTGCAGTCTGGAGCTGCCTTCCGTGATCGCAGGAAACGAACCCCACGCAACGGTAGGACTGCTTGTACCTGCACCTCCTCTTGATTTACATTTCACATTGCCTTCAAATGAATAGTTCACCCTATGATGAATGATTTTGTCATTCTCGTGTTTATTCAAAGCTGAAAAGTTTTTTCGCGTGGAACACAAATGGAGATGTTTTGAAATATCTACTTGTTGTTGATATTTTATTATGGGAATACAAAGAATGTGCGCTAGAGCTTTCTTGCTTTGAAAAGGACACAAAAGCACCATAAAGTAGCTTAAGTTTCAGTCTGTCTTTTCAAAACATGGATGCATTTCTTATGCTTAGTGATTTATGATCACCAAGGCTTTTTTTCTTTAGAATACAGTGTGTGCCAAATAATTTTTTTCTTTCGCCAAGAACATTTGACCAATCCCAAACCACGTCAATTTTAAAAGCTGCTATTGATTTTTTATTTAATCATATATAAGTGATATATAAGTGTCTGGGAATGATGAAAGCCAAAAACTCCTTATATTTAGGTGTGCCAGTGTTCAGGTGTTTTCGTTTTCCAGATAAAATGAGCCAAGAAAAACATTGAACTCAGACTAGTTAAAAAATCGTTAAATGCCAGTAAAAAGGATGCAATAATAGAATTGACAAAGTTAATGAATAACCATTGGGTCAACAGAGTCAGAGAAAAAGAGGTGGAGAAGAAAAGAAGTTTCTCACAGCTGTGTGTGAGCACAAATTCCTAGTATGGGAAACCATACCTGGCCACATGTCACATCCTTTCCTGTCCTTTCCTTTCCAAAATAATTAAGAATAAATGTCAAGAATCAGGTGAGAAAGTCTCCAGCACCTTTTTTTTGCAGTTTTTCTGCACTGCAACTTTCCTGGAGTCCTGAAATAATTTGTAACTTTTAGTCTGAGTTCAATCTGTATTTGGCCTCATTTTATCTGGAAAAAGAAAACATGCCTAATAATTTGGCATACCTGAATATAAGGATATTTTGACTTTCAACCTTCCCCGACAATTATATATCACTTATATATGATTAAATGCAAAATCAATGACCAAAATCTCAACTTTCCTAATAATTCGGCAAGCACTGTATTTTAAAACAAATAAATGCAGCCTTGGTGATCATAAATCACTAAGCACAGGAAATGCATTCATGTTTTAAAAAGTATGCAACAGCACCATTAAATATTATTAAGTTATTTTATATGAATGGTGCATTATACAAGTCTATTAAAGCCACAAAACAGGTTTATTTGAGAAAGACTGAAACTTAAGCTACTTTTCAATGCAAGAAAGCTCTAGCGCACAGCATACCTAAAAATAACATGCATAATAATTCAAATTGCACTGTACAGTTAAAGCTGTAATATTGTGATTTTTTAAATTATTATTATTATTATTATATTTTAAAATGCAACACATTCCTGCAATGTCACAGTTGTGTTTTCAGCAACCATTATTAGTCTTAAGTGTTACATGGATATTTCAGTAATATGATTAATTTTTACTTTTTTTAGGATTTTTGTTGTTTTTATTGTTAAAAAGTAAAAAATAAAGGACAATATAAATAGTAATAATAATAAAAATCCCCATATTTTTTTAATTTTGGACAGTAGTGTACTTTCTTCAAAAGTTGTGTTCCGCAGAACAAAATGTCATTCATTGTTTGATATAAGACAAAATATCTAATATTTTTGGGGTGAACTATTACTTCAGCTACATAAATCACCAAGTAACGCTTGTCTAATTGGGCCCAGTTTATTGCCCTACTCTAGGTCTCCGCCTCCAAACTGTTTTCATATTGGATTCATTGCGACATTACCATTCATAAGTCACTGATTACAGAAATTGATTGTAGACTCTAGGTCCTTGGAGGATAGTTTAACATAATCTTAATGTTAACGTATTCCATCCTGCCATGATGAATTGCTCTGACCCAAGGGAGAAGCAGCGGACCACCTGCTGTAGGTGCTACGTCGAATTGAAATGCCAAGGACGGGCAGACAAGTGTCTGTAACTGCTGTAGAACAGCCTCGTACGATGGCCCCAATAAGTCACTCTTTTCCCAAAGTCCTTGTCCATGCATGCTTACAGTGCATAAACCCATTTGTGTCATTAGAAATCCCCCGGGGATGTAGTGAGATATATGTTGTGTACAAACTGACAACAACAAAAAAAAAACCTCAGCATCATTAGAAAAGCCAGATAAGAAAAACATGCCAAAAGATATCAGGAGGAAATGCGTGGGGGAAACTTTAGTGTACATCAGTGTACCTCATCTCCATATACCAGCATGCTCAGCAGCGCTGATTTGTCCCTGCACTGTTTTTCTGGCTTTACTTCATCTCGTCATGCAAAAAAAAAAAAAAAAAAAAGACGTTCTTCCCATGATCCCTTGTGTCAGTGTGGAGGTCTAATAAGAGGGCATGAATAAGTAAGGTGTCATGCTGTATCAAACCTGTCTCCCACTCAGCGGGGCTACGAGGCCCCCAAGCGCTGCCCCCTGACAGAGCCTGCCAACCAGCCGCCGCCGCCAGGAAGAGAGAGCCGCATGCTCAGAGCTCACCTACTCCATCCAGCTCTGTGACCCAGTCTCCCTGACATCTGTTTGAATAAGACTGACATTTAGGAGAGAAGCGAGTGTGTAGATTAAACCTCACCAGTGCTCTTTCTCTCTCTCTCTTCTGTCTCATACTCAGTCTCTTCCCCTCCACTCGCTTTCTTGTGCTGAGTGTCGCTCGTCCTCTCTCTCTTTCTTTTTCTGATGAGTGTGTGGGCTGAGGTTTGACAACACTGAGAGTTTCAGAGTGGATAATTGGTTACGAACTCCTGAAATACCTCTTGTTTGACGTCTCTCCCTTTCTCTCTCTCTCTCTCTCTCTTTTCTGTCTGTCAATTTTCACTTCGTCATTGTTGCAGGTGATCAAAGCCCTTCCTGTTCTGCACCTCGGTGGCCGGGTGCTAACCATGGTAACAAAATGAACCTGTGTTTACCCCACTCGCCCTGCTGTTCTCCCTGTAACACTTGCTTATTTCCCAGACTCGAAAAAACGTTTTGGTTGAACTCTGAACAAACTACACTGAGCTCCACAACTGGATGTGTACAGATAGCTTTCTCGCTTTGTTCAGACAGGCCACCCAAAATCGGATTGTTTTTTTCTGGCATTTAATTGGTTTTAGTATAAACACCCAAATCAAAACATATTAATATGCACATTTTGGAAAGGTTTCAGCCTGAAAATGCATGATTAGTTTAGATTAGATTAGTTTAGATCATTAGAACCACCTAATGATGAGTAAAAAGGAAAAGTAATATAAAGATAGAGAAGGTGCTGTGTACAATTGGCCAGTGACTATAATAGATTCAGTGACAGTTGTTTACTCCATAAGGGTAAAAGAACTCACCTCTTGAATATGTTTGATTATTTTTTGTGTTCATAAATATGTACAAAATGTCCTTGGATTTTATTAATTAACATTCATTTTCTAGCTCTAGAGGGGGAAATAATATTAGGTTTTGGTTCGTTTAATATATTTTAATGCTGCTTTTGTCTTTCTAAAATAATTTTAAATCACCTTTAGGCCCCAGCTTTATAGTTGCTAACCCTTGGTATACAAAAATAAGACGTGTTATCAGAGAAG
>JAUCMU010000026.1:20195514-20222384 GCA_032275025.1 Enteromius treurensis | reverse complement strand
GTGTGTTGGAGCATGGTTGGAGCTAAGATCGGCAGGGCGGTAGCTCTCCAGGAGCAGGGTTGGAGACCCCTGGTTTAAAGAATAAATGAAATCTAAAAAAAAACAATCACACATGTGATCTAAGTGCAGTGTGAACAAAGCCTTGGAAATATTTGACTCCCAAAAAGTTTCCATCAGTGAATTGATCTGAATGATCTAAAATAGTGTTACGGGTTATTTAGAGGAAATCAGCTTTTGATTGGGGAGTGCAGTCGTTCGTTTGTATCCTCTCCAGTAGTCGGAGCTCAGACTAGTTTCTTCTGTTTCTAGCCATTCTAGATGACCTAACTACCGCACCCTTGCAGTGATAAAGCATGGCAGCACATCCACGCCTGAGAAAGGCGAATAGAAATGATCTGTCTGAAGGGTCATTGCTTTCCTTAATTCCCATTTGTGGATTTTTTTCTCTCTCTCTCTCTTTACTCTTCTTATAAAGCTTGCCATTCTGTTTAAGTGTCATCCCTTGCACAGAGCACCAAAAAATGCTCACTTTTTTAATAGCCTTTCTCTGCCCTGGCCTACTTTAGAACCGCTTGCGCATACAGAGTCTGTGTGGGCCTTTAAAGTGCGTGTATGCCAGTTTCTTATTTTCTATATGCTTGAAATGACTTGTTAATGTGTGCACGATAAAGATTCCCCCTCACCAACATGCTTTGCATGCCTGTGAATGGCACAGCTACAGAAATGCCTGTATAAAGCATATTCAGTACCACACTGAGCCCTTTGGTGAATGTGTACATTATTTATGATGTCAGTGAATGTGTTTTATCTTGTAGCTTTCTGCTGTTTTACTGATATGCTACATGAACCGTTCAGAATATATCAGTATGAATTCAGCGTCTGGATCAGCGGGGTTTGCACATGTCATAATGGTCTCGGGCTCCGGATTCAGTGACCTGATCCTGAGCGTACCGTGGCTTGAATGCCTTTAGAACAAATCAGCATTTGTCTGTTAAACCGAACAGAATTGTTTCTGTAAAAAGACTAGCAATAGTACTAAAAGAATGATGCAAATTCAACAAATAATAATAATATAAAATGCGCTAAGGTCTGACAGGCTGCTTGGCTCATGAATATTAAAGAGTGGACAGTGATGGGTGAGCGTTAGCGAACAGGATTACTAGTTTTGCTTTAATCCCGCCCACTGCCAATGGAACTAGTAGGAAGTGACTTCTGCTTTGTCTTAAAGATTCAAAGGCTAAAATAATGAATAATTGTCATTTTGACAGTAAAACATAGTAAGGAAGGTAAAGTGTCAATTATATGTACCGTTCTATTCTATGTAGACTGTGAGTTTGTACCTACAAACTAGAGTTTATATTACATTGCAAATCTATTGAAATCGAATCATGGACTATGAAGACGGAGAAGGAAAATGCAGCTGTCTGTGGTCCAATTTTCTGTATTCCCACACCCTCATAAATGAGCTAATCTATTTTTTTCCTGTCAGACACTGTCAGAGTGTTCTAGTGCAAAGCAATAGTATGAAACACACAGTGAAAATGTCTCTTCTGAAATTATTCTTAGCTTCTAACTCAATCACTGGCGAGTGAAATCTAACAATTTATTAACCAATATCTAAAGACGACATTAATAAGATATGTTATAGATTTACTCACAATGTAGGTGTTCTTTCAAGAATTTATTTAATAATTTAAGGCACCTTTATAGTAAAACACTTTTGGATGTATATTAACACTTTGGGGAGAAGCTTTGAAGCTTGCCGATTTAGAAGCTACCTCAGATTTGTGGTTAAAGCGATAGTTCACCCAAAAGTACAATGGTTGTTTGGACCCCTGTGACCTCAGAATAAAAGGTGCACGTGTTTGGCGTTACATGATGACAACATAAGTTTCCTTTCAGTGCAAACTATCCCTTTAAAATTCAGCTTTAGAAGAGCAGAATCCTTAAAAAAATTTAAATAAGTAGCACGACCAATCATCTCCGGCCAAATGATTTAGTGATTGCCATTTAGCATTTGCAGTATAGTTGCATTAATCATCCATGTAACAATAAAGGAACCAGCCAAACATGACAAAACGCTAGGCTTACACGTTCTACTAATTAGGCTCTGAAGCATTGGTGCTTTGATGTAGGTCAGCGTGCTACAGCCTTAGGGCAGCAGACTGCCTTTTTACTTGGGTAACCTGGTAACACAACCATGAGCATGCAGCCATTTCAGCTCAGGATCAGACCCTAGCACTGTGCCGTTGGAGATACGGTAAATAGTTAATCCATTTTAAATAGTGTCACCAATTTAAAACTCGAAGGATGAAAAAGAGGTCTGAAAGACCGATTTAATGCAGGATCCCTGGTCATATCTGACCTATATTTTGCTGTCAGTATGCTTCACTTTGCTGACTGGAAGTATAACAGAGATGCAGAGGCTTACACAAAAGCATGAATTGACTTGTAGCACGTTGTGTTTCGGTGACTTTTCTGCAGTTTAATGTCCTTCGGTTGTTGCTTCGATGTGGAGTGTACAGTCTTCGAGAGTTCAACTGAAAGACTTGAGATTTAATTCTTTGTATTGTTATGGGAAATATGGTTATCCTAGTTGATATTGACAATGCATTTAGAAACGTTTGACAGTGTATTTCTACTTTTTCTGTGCGTGCGTTAGGGTTCCTGCACTGATCTCAGGGGTAACCTTGAAAGTGGTATTTTGTGATGAAGGCTTCCGCTGGTCCACTCTGCACTAAAAATCTTCTGTTTGAATGCCAAGGGTACTCTGAGAGATTGTTGGATAGAGACAGGTAGGCGCTCATACATCCTGGGCATTGATTTCTCTGGTCGCAGATGAAAGCCACAGGCTGAGTAGCTCTTTCATATGGGGCATCCCAAAAGGCACATCAGTCAGGTTTCTGAGGGAGGCAATTTTATTTATTTACTGCCTTTCCAAGTCATTAAAATCTTCAACCTTCCCTTCCTGGGCTTTCACCTTCATTCTTTTGTCCATCAAAACTTTCCCTGGGTTCAGGGATTCCTGTTTCACTTTGATTTATGGAGAAATGGCTTATTAAAAACAGATGCCGTGATATAATGCATGCTAGGGTTATGGGATTTGAACCCCAGTGTCTATTCTGCCCCTGGTCTACTAGTTAATTCGCTCAGGCAGAGGAGAAAGTGAGCCGTGTATGTTTAATGAAGATTAAATTACCTATTTTCAGTCATGAAATTTTAAAAAGCAGAAAAGGGATGAATCTGTGAAGTAGCAAATGAGAAAGACAGGAGGAAGACGGCAGAGAATACGAAAGCCGGACAAAGATTAAGGTTTTTTTTTTTCTTTCTTTCTTTCTCCTTCCCTTCCCCTGTCACATAGTAAATGATCTCTCCATAATTTGTTCCTTACCTCTGCCTCTTAATGAAGCAAGACCATTTTTTGTACTTCCTCCCTGTCTCTTCCCCCGTTGTTTTTGCTGTCGTTTTACTTCCTTGCAATATTGACAGAAACACATCCTTTGTTACCGCAATAATTAATCGGTGTTATCATATTACGAACCTGAAACTGCGATCGTAAATCCCTGAGCAATTAATCCCTGATCCCTCCACTTCCTTTTTTACACGCACCAAACCAACCACCTACACACTTTATCTTCACTCTCACACCCACAGCCGTTAGATAGTAGTGTTGCCTTTAACACTTTTCGCCTGACAGCTAAGATCCCCACTTCCCCCAAACCTCAAGCTTTCCACTTGAGGGTGTTGATAGATGTTATTCATGTAGCTCACCCCAGGGCGCTCCTGCAGGAAGAAGGGCTAACGTGATTTGCTCAGGGCTGAAGGGACCAGAGGGTAGTGCACTCAGAGATGGCGTGGATGACTTAGTAGATCCCAGATATCAATAAGGAGAAGTGCTGCACAGTGACGCTTTCTCGAGACTTATCACCTGCTCGTGATAGATAAGGATATTTTTCTTCAGAAGAAAGGGTGGAGTCGTGTGGAACGGGGATGAGGGGCTGAGAGGCCATAAAAAATGGTGAAAAAAAGTTTCAATCCTAAAGTAAAGATGCGTTCTGTTGAAGTTAAGATGGATGGAGAGGACTCCGTGAGGGTCATCTGTCGGTGCAGCTGAGGAACCACGATAGAGATAAAGATGAGGATTTTATGAAGCGTTTGAACAACCACAGAGCATATATCTGATGGGAGGTTTTATCGAGCCACTTAAACAAGCTGGCCGTGTGACACACATCCATTCTTAAAGAATAAATCAGTTCTTGGTAAAATGCTACCGTCCTGTGTGGCTCCTTTTTCCATTTCTCTATGCGTGTCGGCCTGAGCCATTTGATTTCCAACAAGAGCCTTTGGACCTCTAAAGTCTGCTAAAAGGAAACTGGCGACTGCTTGTTACCCTCACACTGAGCACACAGCGTTGGCCGTGGATTCGAGGAACTTGCGCTCTGTGTGTGCGAAGAAGGCCGGGTCGGCTCCCGGCGACAGCCCTTTCAGGAGGAAGTCAATTGCACAGCACCATAAAGGACCTCAGGCTCGGCCGCTTTTGTCCACTGCCTTCTCCCCCAGCATGAGGGGAGCTCCAATTGATGCGAGCAGAGACCAAGATGGAAACATAGGCCAAAAAAAAAGCTTTCTGGTGTCACCTTTGCGTTTGCTATTCTAAAGGTTTTGGGTTTTATGGGTTTGTGTTTTGTTTTTACTTATTCCTTTTTGTTGCTTTACTCAGTCACTTGCATAAAGCAGAAACAAATGGCCCTTATGAAAGGTCACCTTAAGTGCTAATTGTCAATACTGGATCAATTTGCCTGGGCAAATATCCCTCAGCAGCACATAATTGAGAGTTTGATCTGATTTTAGCCCTGCATATTTTCACAACGGAATTGATTTCACTCCCTGCTTGAGATGTTCTTAATATAGTCATAACTCACTTTGGGGGAAAAAGTGAAAGCTGTATCTCTCAAATCAGACCCAATGAGCTTTTTAAACACAGCCCTCACTTCTCCCATCCTTAAAATATTGGTTTGATAATACTCTGAAGGGACGTCCTCAGTCGAAAACCTCGGCAGAGTGAATTAAGCCGTAGTCATGATGAATTGGAGAGAGCACGTTCCAATAACGATCAGTGTAGGCCTAAATAAAGCAGCGTTCAGCAGGAATCCGCTTTTGCTAGAAGAGAATAAAGGGCAACGCTTGCTTTTAATGCCATTTTTGGTGGCACACCCCACAATTTAACAGTGTGAGGTGTCTATTACCACAGACAAATAGCGGCTGAAGAGCGTCTGCATTTGTGTGTCCTTACTATCTGGGATCTGTCAGGCGCTGCAGTTCATATGAATATTTTACCTTTCCATTTGCAGAGGTGGATACGTGTAATAAGTAGGTATGGGGAATTATGGGAATAGGTAGACAGCTAGTGCTATTTTCACGAATGTTTTCCTGGGGTTTGAATAGTGCGCAACATACTACCAGAACAGACGTGTTTCGTATTTGATCGATTCAATAGCATGTACATGTTTGACAGAATCACTGTCAGATTGTCAAAGTACTATACGCTGGTTTAGTTTACCACTCACATGCTATGTGTAAGGAATATACTGCATTTATTCAGTATGGTGTAGCCAAAGGGGGAGTAAAAATATACTTATGTAGAATTGGGTGGTCTTGTTGTGGAAAGAAATTATTAAGTAATAGACAGCTCAGCACTGTGAAACACTGTTTATGAAGATATTACAGGGATACACTCTTGTCTGCTCAAATGTGACCCATCAAAGCTGAGTGTAGAGTACTGTAAGTCGCTGGTAGCTGTCCTGTCGGAAGTGCCTTGTGAATCAACATTGAAGCGTGAGTGTGGGTTTAGGCTTGGGGGGGGTGCACTGTCTGAGCTCCACACTGCCCCTGGTGCATTCTGCTGTGTATTGCATTATTATTTGAGACCTTAGTGTGCTGCAGTTATCTGTCTGTCTGTCTGTCTCTCCCTTATATTAATTATATTATATTATATTATATTATATTATATTATATTACATTACATTACATTATATTATATTATGCATTACATTAAATATGAAATGGCAATAAAGAACAACTAACAGTGGTTTATTCATTTAGGTTAATAGGCATGTATCATTTATTATGGATTATTGGTAACTGCATTTATAAAATGTATTATTAATTATTTGTAGTTGTTTATGCATAATACATGAACTAATTTTAATGTGCAAAATTAAGCCGTTAAAGGTGCATTAGAAGATGCAGAAAACAAAGCAATACAATTAACACACACACACACGTTTTACTTAATTTTATATTTAATTTTATTTTTACTTAAATTTTCAGCTTCACATTTAATTTTTATTAACATTCCTATTTAGTTAAGTTTATTTAATTTAATTTTAAAAAATCTGGGAAAAAAAGTTTTATTTTCAGGTTGACTTTCATAATTTATAGAAATGTTTAAATATTATTATATTTTAAATAACAAAATATAATAAACATTTTATTAATTTTAATTAATGATAACAACAATGCATTGTAGATAATTTAGTGCAAACTAATCTATTATTACAATACGTAGACTTATTGTAAGATTTATGAATGTTAAAACATTATGAAAGACTTTAAAATAGGGAAGGTATTATTACAGCTTGACCAAATTTTTGAATTCTTAAACCAGAGCACACAGGGCTAGAGAGAAATTTTTGTGAAGTTTTCCTGTGTGATACCCACCCACCTTGTCAAAATCAGTAAGAATAACAGTAGAATGATTGTACAGTATGTAGTGTATATACATTAAATTTAGATAGGATTTTTCACTAAAGACTGTAAGACACATCTCATTGCTGATAGTGATATTAGTTAATGCTAGTGTAAGCTTTAGTTGTTTTTGCTTGTGTTGCCTGAGGGTGTAGACGGTTCAGAGATGTGCCGAATGGTGCAGAAGCTGATGATGGCACATAACTGTGGGGACACACCAGAAATTCCATCAGACCGGTGGCTTTCAAAGCACTGACACAGCACAAAGACACACAGCTCCACTAACACCACCACTCAGTGCAGTCCTGTTGAAAGAAAGAGAGGGGGGAGATTGAGTAAAAGAAAGGCAAAAAATAAGGTAAGGAAAGCGGCAGTACATAGCTGAGAGCACTGAGAGGGCAAAATCTGGAAGCCTAGCGAGAGGGAGGATACAGCGAAGAAATAAAGGGAGGGAGAGAGAAACAGACAGAGCTTGAATAAAGCAGAAGAGGCTTGTGTGTCTGGTCAAAAGCTGATCTCAGGGGGAATTGTGCATGCGTATGCGTGTGTATGCAATCAGCAGGAATCTTCCGTCGCACAGGCACTCCCCTCAACTGAAGCGTGATCCTAGCTGACATCGCTCCATCACTAATGCTGACGGATGCCCATTTGCGACTCGTCTCATATTTATTTATTTATCTGTTTATTTGCGTCTGGTTTATTTATTGATGGAGCTCAAAGATGTGACGGCAAATTTCCATTTGCTAAAAAAGAAAGTTGAACAGTGTGCAACATTCATACTCGAATGAACAACCACACTAAAGCTGTGCTCCACCTTTTCATTTAGATTTCAGCCATCCAAATAGCTATTCCTCTCTGGTAATGGAAAAGTGATATGGCCCATTTAGTTACTTAGCACTAATCCCACTGGTTTCGTTGCTCCAGTGCCCTTCTCTTTCCTCCTGTTCTGGCTCAGAGGAAGTAGCGATATGTGACTGTACTCTGTGTTCTTTTCATCTTCACCTAAAATGCAGCAAAAGTTTTTCGCTTGGTGTGTAATTTTGCACCACTAACATCACCCAAACATTCCCACTGTCTGGCATTGGTTAGTCAAACACATAATCCTCCTAAAAACTTGCATCACTGCTGTTGCTCAAAAAAAAACAAAAAAAAACGTTTTGATAGAGCACCTAAATTTTATGTCTCACTCACAGTCTTTGCATACTAATCTGGAATAGCAGAGTATTTTAGCATTAAAAACTCATACTCATCACCTCTTTAAAAGTTTAATATGTGCTTAGAAGTACATCAAACCGGAGGCAATGATCATGGAGATATCTTATGCTCTCTTTTAACCCCCCTAGAGCTAATCTCATCTCTGCAGTGATGCAGTGTGTGTGCAACATGTGTCATTGTAAATGTTTTTCATTTTCACAACATCCTCAACATTTACTCTCCTTAGAAGGAAGGCTCACCCACACGATATTAGTCTTCATGCAACCGTATTGGAGAGCTTAAAGAGCAAATGAAATGACACCTCCACGCTTTTACCAAGCACTCAAGAGCCTGTGAAATATATCTTGTGCTTTTTCTAGACACATTAGAAACATTTAGACTTGATGTTCTGTGGAAATTAACCTGAAGTCACTTAACATGAACGTTATCCAGGCGCAAGTTCATAGTACAATTAAAAGGGAATATTTTTCTGTGCATCAAGTCTGAACTAAGATTTCATATCATAACATTCATAACACTTGAAATGGTCTACACAAGCTGACTTGTAGTTTTTATTTTTACAAGCTGTTTTGAAAATTCTAGGCTTTCTATATGTATATATATTTTCCTAGAAGCATGTAGTTTGTTGTATTTTCTTTGCTTGAATCTATAGTGCTATGCTAAGGGTAATATTGTGATGTGCTTCCCGACACAAGCGGTGTTGACATTAGCAATGTTTACAGCGGTTCTGTTCTAAAGTGAAACTCATGCATAAACACTATGCGAAATTTTAATGCAGAAATGTTTCAGCTACATTTGCCCCTAGTTGAGAGCAAAGAAAACAGAGTCAGATTACTCCCCAGCAAGGGATGCATGCACATGTACCATTTATCTGCCGTTTTCTGTTTGTGAGTAAATGTTTAAGAGCATAAGTGTCAGTGAACTGCAGACATGGTAATTGATCAAGAAAAGTTCCACTCCAACGGGGGGGTCCAAGTGCTCTCTGGAATTGCAAATGAGCATTTATTTATTTTATTCAAATTCAATTTCATTAATGTTCTTGCGGACCATGACGTTTTCAAGTAGGTCAAGAGGTTCCCACTAAGTAGTCTGAATTTGTTTAACAGGCCACGGAGGTTAGTAAGAGGATACAAGCTGGCATGGTTTCAACCCCCTCCCCCACCCCACCCCCCCACCCCGTAAGTGATCTCAGAGCCCCTAGCTGGACTTAAGCTAAATACATAGCTATGGGTGAATATCCGCAGTTATCAAAGGTTATGGGTATCAGCCGGTGTTTATCTTTGTGCCTCAGTTTTGGCTCGGTGAACTCGCGGAATTGATAAACTACTCTGTGAATGACTAGTTGAATCTAGCCACTATTTATTTGTGTTAAGTAGAATATAAACTCAGCATTAAACCAATGAGATGGTTTGATATCCATGCTTTTGAACAGCATAAACCACGAACACCGTCTTGTTTGTTCTAAAATTCAAAGGGGCATAAACAAGAAAGATAACAACTGCTGCAAACCTCCACGAGACACCTTTGGTATTCATGAATTCCATAAATTACTATGCTGTGTGGCTCCCCCGTAAGAGATGACTAATGTGTGGGTTTAAAAATAGACGGTGGGCTTGAACAAACCCATTCTCCAGGATTAAGAAAAAGCAGCGAGGATACGAGCCATTGTGCAACAGGAACACAAGGCGGGGGGTTTGCGGACAGTGAATCAGCCAGAATCGGTGTGGCTAAGTAACCTCTCTGCCCCGGAGGGGAAAATAACGGCAGGATGAAGCGATGCACTACATTACCTCAACTACAGAGCTCTTTTCCCAGCAGATGTGCTTTCTTCATTGGGTCAGGTCACCTTTTTCCCCATAGTCCTGCACAATGGCTGAGGAATGAGGAGGTTGCGCCCGCTGAGGCATGCGTGCTTGCGGTTTAGTAGGGCACCGCGGCCTCTGTATGTGACGTGGCAACCTGGAGGCAGCGGCGGCACTTGAGAAAAGCACCGTTAATCGAACTCATGCCCTCCGTCATCCTCTGTGACAGGTATAAACATGCTTACAAACACTCCCGGCAATGCTCATTTGCACCTCGCATACGTTTTGATTAGCTTAAAAGCATGTAAAATTCTCTGGAGCTGCATGTTGTAAACTTGAGTTTTAAAGGCATATCTTCTTCCGTCTTAGGTATTTTCATTAATATGTTTACAGTGGTGCTAACTGGCTGCCTGAAGAATGGATTTTTTCTTATGCCTATTGTAAAACTTTTATTACTGTCGATAAGGCTGATGGGCCGGTTATTCATTTTTTACGGGATCTTTTAGTAACAGAATAGATGGTTTGTGCTTATAAATCCTAAATAATTGAAGAAAGGAAACAGTCGGTGAAAGGGGGCTTTTATTGAAGGCAGTGCCTTTGGTGCACAAAGCCATGAGAGTTATTAGCTTCATGCCACATCTTTTCCTCTCATTCATTTGGATTCACTCGTCTTCCATTCGTTCCCATGTTTGCACCCGTACATCATTCCTTAGGGTGGGCATTGACTTTGTCACATTAAAGAAAGAATATTTTTGTGGTGCCTTAGACCCCCAGTGGTTCGCTCTATCAATCGCCATGCTTTTTAGCTGCGCAGTGGAGCAGATCCTTACTAAAGAAGAGCCCCTGCTCTCATGTGTGTTACATTAATTATATCAAGATCTGACATCTGACCCAAACGTTCACTTAGCATGTCTGCTGTGCCCTGACCTATTTAAAGTGCCGATCAGTCACCCGGACCACGGCGAACGAGGCGCTGACAATGACTGATATTGTAATTGAAAAGCGGCAATGTTTTACACCGTGCATTTTGTTTATGTATCACTATTTGCAGAGCTGCCAATGAGGAACGAGCTCTCAGATCTAATAAATTGGTGCCAAGTGCCCTCCACCCTCAACCGTCTCGCTGTTGTCAGTCATCTCCCCTCATAATAGGAAAGCGGGCCTCTACAATAATTGCTTTGATGGTCCAGCCTGAACAAATCACTTCTGGGCATAGAAAGAGGCCTTGGAGATGGCAGCCAGAGAGAAAAGGTGGGAATAAATTAAAGCACTTTGCGTTCCTTAGGGGCATGTGTCCCAGATTTCTTCAAAGAATAAAAAAAATATATAGAGAGTAGGGGGGAAATATGCTTCTTTCTTTGCTTTAGGAATAAATGTAGCAATAAACGCAGCAATACACATCTACTGGCCATCATAGTGAAATGGGTTGTTCACAAAGAGACAAAAGACACTACATAGTTAACTGACATGTGAAGAAAGGGGGATTTGAGTGGAAATAATCTGATTTTGAACGGGGCTGGCTTTATAGAAGTACCTCTGGTTGGCTCTTTGTGCGCCAACAAAAGTTTCTCTTTCTAAATAGAAGGCTTTGAATGTTTTAAGGCTTGTGAAAGGGGGACTAGTGGATGTTCCAGGTTAAACTTTGCCAAGGGCCCCGCTGCTAGGCCTTAGTCCAAGATTAGGCCTGGGCCATTAAGATACCCTTGGGATAGGACTAAGATGGATTGACGCTGATGTCCATTTTGTGTCTTCAGTGCCTGATCTCGATGAAAGATTTAAAAGGGATTGTCACAAAGGACACTGCATAAGTGAAAAAAAAAAAATCTTTAGATTTTTATTAGGCAACAACATTTTTTTTTTCTTTAGGATATAGTTTTATGTTATAAGGAATTATTTTAATTTTTTTAATTTTTTACTTAATTTATTCCTGATACAGCATAGCTTAATGTTCAGCTCAGTTTCAAAATCATTTAAAAATGCTGAATTGATGGTCAGGTATTATCAATTATTATTTTTATTTGGCTATTAATATTGGTTCGTATTGTTAGCAGTGTTAATAGCCATTTTTTGTTTTGGAAATTTTAATGATCAATGAAGAACAGCATTAATTTAAAAAAATAAATCATTTGTAGCTTTAGTACATTGATCATAATAGAAAATGTCTTGAGCACCAAATGAACTTTTTTTTTATTTTTCCATTTTTTAATTCCTATTTTAGGTGCTATAAATACATTCTACAAGCTGACATTGTGACAGTAATTTTTGCATGAACATGAACAACTTTTTTTTTTATTTAAAAAATGTCAAGCTATCACATAAAGCCGTAATCAAATAGTGTGTTTGAGAGTTACATCTAAGAATAGCTTTAGAGTGGAGGTTGAGCGAACTGAGAAGCATTGTTCAAAATGGGCGGAGGAGTTTTCACGTTGCGGCGAGATACCGGTGCATAGGGCAAATTCTATAAAAGTTTCACACATGACCTCTTAATTACAGCTGCTGGGTTCTGTGTGCATGGCATCATCAATCCACAGCACAACACAATGCTGCCTCCCTCTGCCTCCGGCGCAGCATGCGAATGTCATCCAGAATGACTTGACTTCCCAGGGGCAGAATTGTTTCCCAAGCTCTGGAGGCACGCCCCTCTTTAGTTCCAGCAGTGCTCCCACCAGCCCCCATCCCAACACTGACTGTTTGCTTTAGCTGTTTTACCCTTTTTTTCCCACCGACAGTCCAACACTGTTCTTTTGAAGTGCAGGTGCTGTTTTGCCTTTTTAAAAGTTACTGTAATCAACAGGTAAAACAGTTGATGACATACAACTGGTGAAGGAGTGAAGGAGGTAATAGTGCTGTAGAGATGCTTTAAAAAAGAAAGCATTTTAATAATGTTGCTTTTATTTTAGTTGTTCTGACATGACTTGATTATGCCCCCTATTTACCACAGCAACTTTTTAGTTTTTAGTGGCCTTGGATCTGTAAGTATTACCCATTAATTTAAGAGCTATACGCTATGAATGAGACAAAGTTAGCAACTTTGGAAAGTTTTACAGAAAGACAAAAGTTCAAGACTGTGATTGTGAAACTTCTTGAATGAGGAAAAGAACTATATCGTGATTTGCTTGTCACAATTCTCTGGCTGGTGGTGATTTTTCTTTAGAATCATGGGTAATGTACTTTTTCATCAAGAATTCCATGGTTAAACAATAATTAAAAAATTAAATAATACAGCCCTGCTTTAAAATAAAACTTAATACCATTGACTATTCAACCTCATAGCTCACAGTAGTTCTGTGTGTAAAGCTGTATGCTATAACTAATGTCCCATATGAAATGAGACCCGACTGTTGCACTCTATTATGGTGTAGATGTGAAGTGTAGCACTATTTTTTTTTTACTTGAGAATATAATATGAGTCCATAACAATGACATGGGTAATTAAAAACCTGGTCCATCATTATCGATTGTCACTGAAGAAATGTTAAAAGCGTAATAAAGAGCTGCATCACTCTCAGGGCCCCTCTTCATCGGTACGCAAGCCTCATTTCCTCTTTTGACTAATCATTGCGGCATCTGTCTTGGCTGTCAATTACAGATATGCCCTTAAGGGTGAGGTGTGATCATATCTTTTTGCATCATAATTCTGTCTCATCATGGTTTCAGACTTACTTTCCACTGTCGTTCTTTGTTAAGAAAACAGCTAACAAGTGTAGCCACGTCACATCGTTTCTTTTGAAATAGAAAAATCAGATTTAGCATGCAGATGCTCAATTAAAGCAGCGCAGTATCTCGCAGCAAGGGACAAGCTGTGTCTCCAGACGCTGAAGCAGCCATGTGTCTCAGGTAAACGTTGAAGCCTTTGCCTCTCCCCATCCATAATTAACTCTCTCCTCCATAATTCAGTTCTTTTGTCCTCTATCCTGTGATGCAACATCACTCGATGCTAGTTAGCCGAGTAGACGCGTGTGCCCGATCCCCATGACATCCTGCTGACACACTTCTCCAGGACTGACTTATCCAGACCCGTGACCGGCGTGGTGGAGAGGAGTGTTATGGGGTTAAAACCAGACCACATCTGTTGTCGTCTCACATGGTCTGTTAAGTCGATGTGGTCGAGAACTGTGATACGTTAACTTTACTGAGTTGCATCCTAAAAAAGCCTGAAGGCGGCTATGAGGAATTAATAAATTCTGGTTTTGTGCCTGTATATACAGTATGTCACGTGATTAAGGTCAGATCCTTCTGATATGCCTGGCCTTGGAGAATAGTTTTATGTCGCCTGCTTCTGTTGAGCAGCAAATCTAATAAATTGGAATTAGGGCAGACTTAACCTGGCCTTGCTAATGTAGGATGTTGTCCATGATTCAGAGAGGGAGATAGAGAGTGAGCGAGCTGAATAGTTATAGAGTACTCAAGACCATACATCATTGTCATCGCACCTTCTCTCTTCACTGCCAGCTTATTTACTGCCCATGGCTGAGGTTTAGAGAGACAGAGAAGAGAGATGGACCTCCCTCTCCACAGCTTGTGCTGCTGTTGTTTTTTTTTGTTTTGTTTTTTAAGGTTAATTTGTGGCACAAATCCTAGGTGGATATATCTCATGTATTTCGGTTGTAGCACCTCAAATGGTAGATTTCACACATGTGTGTCCTGATTAAACCCAAGCATTTGGATTGTACCACTTCCAACCAGAGGGGGGTCCAACTTCCACATTTCAGTATAGTATCTGCTTCACTTTGAATGAGCACATTTTTCTTTAGCCCTATTCGGACGGGACTAGTTTCACAGGGGGTCGTTAGAGAATGTTTGTTTCACAGACGTACTTGGTGGTTTTAATCCGGTCCGAATCTGCCATGTCTGTGTTTTTCTTTCACAACCTCTGTGATAATTCCAGAGCAAATAACCTACTGTTTTTCAGCAAACTCAGTGATCCTCTGAGAAAACTAATCCCGTCCGAATGCGATGTCAGTGATTGCCGGTGATATTTTTTTTCACAGCGTGTGTCTTTTGGCCAACACGATATGCCATAGATGCTCTTACCACACGCACGTTTGATATATTTTGATATAGAAACTTGCGAACTTGCGGTTATTGCATTTTTCAGGCAGTCCTCACAACCCAGAAAAAAGGCTCTAGTATCTATATTTTTTTCTCATGTTCACCTTGAAGCTTCTGTTGCACAAATTGAGAATACCAGCCAACCCATGTGTCAGCCCTGGAGAGAACAAACTGTTGATACTAGCTTTTTTTTTCCATGGCTGACAACCTGTTGTTTTTGGCAAAATCTGATAAGGTGATTGTAGTGGCTCAGTGTGACACTGTTGCTACACTGTTGCACCTTTGGTGCTTCCGAAAATGTGAGAAACTTTGCTTCACTCGTTTTTAAACATGCTTGTCCTTTTCTGGGTCATGTCATTTGCATAGCCAGTGTTTAGGACAGGTTATGAAGCATTCTTGATTCACATGCAAATTCAGTGGTTATCGGCTGCAGGAGCTGATGAACAATGGGGTGTTCAAAACATACGGCCCACAAGAGGAAATGAAAGTCCGCCTTTTTCAGCTCTGCTGATTCCATTATAGACACTATTATTGGCTTAGAATGGCAACATCTATTATCTGAAGCCATTTTATTGGACAGGGATAGTCTTTTATTAATGCCAGCATTAATCAAAGAAACCCCAGTGCAACTTGATGATGCCCTGACCCTCTTTCGAGTAGATAGTGCGACAATGCAAGGTCACTCCTTCCTGTCATGTGGTTGTCACTTCCTCTAACCTCAACTCAGAGAGTGCACAATTATTAAGTACAGCTGTCGTTCAGAAATAAACAGGAAGTGAACTCTGCCAAATGCAGAGATTCTTAGAACGGCATCACCTCAGTCGCTTTTATCCACTCTTGCATCTTTTTATAGGGACTTTTGTGATGCTGTTAGTCAAACAAGGTTGAGAATGCTTACTTATTTTAGTCGCCTTCTCAGGTTGACATACAGTTCACTAATTGCGTTGACAGTTACCCTAAAGCAGCCTGGGATATAGTACCTTTTCTCAAGCATACAGGCTTGTGATGTCAAACCACTTGAAACTGAACCTGCAACCTTTGTGTTCAAGCCCAGATATTCAAACATCAAGGCCGAAGAGGAATTCACTGGACGTCACAGAGCATTTATAAAACACAATCCCAATACGATTCTAAATGATAGATAGAAAGATAGATGGATAGATTAATTCTCAAACGAATCCATCCATATAATGAAGTCTTTCCTGTCTGTTTTGCATCTTTCCTTTAAATGTCACAACATTTGTGATGATCAGTATTCATAGTGGGAATGTAAGGAATTTATAGGGTGTATAAATGAGAAAGTGGAGCAGTTTTTCGCAGGGAGCTAAGAATAGAGTAGAGCCTGTGGCAGAGGGCAGGGAGGGGAGGAGGAGGAGAGCAACTGGAGTGTTTGAATAAGAAGCCTTGTCAATTAAATGCTAATAGAAAGCTCTGGGGAGATGATGTTGTGTTCTCACAGGTAATGCCTGTTTTCTCTCTCTCTCTAGTCCCTCATGGTTTCTGATTTCATCTCAACAGGAATTTATAATGCCCTGTAAAGTTTACAGCATGCTGTTGTCCACACTCTCACCTGCTTATTCGGTTGAGTAGCTGCACACCCAGATATGGAGGAGTCAGGAATCGTAAAAATGATTATATATTCTATGATGCCATAATGTTTATTCTTTCTCCCTTGGCTCTGGTTATGGTGGATGATTTTAGAGTATATTTATTTTTGGTTGAAGGATAAAGCTGGTCAGAAAATTCACTTTCCTTTGCCTCCATGTCTAACAGACCCTAAATAATGACATGAATAAATATATCCAAGCAATCTGCTGACTAAATATGCCATGTTCACTGCTTAAGGGGGGGAACATCCTTTCCTCATGGTTTATATGGCATCTAAAAATAAACATGAATGATATGTGCTGTAGTTGTTTATATACACATACCCAAATTTTACACCAGAATACCTATGACAGTATCAAGGGGTGGATTCGTGTTTATAAAAAAAAAAAAATAGTGTCCCATCATTTGAAATACAGCTCTGTTTGATTAGAAAGATTTAATCCTAAAGTTCTAATTTACTTGATGTTGACGGCTTGATGGCTCGAGCAGAGATCAAAGGAGGAAGCAAAATTTCCCAGTTTCATGAAACTAACAACTCCTTCCTGAGCCAACAGTCAAGAGCCTAGCTTTTCAAGAATGCGTGTTGCCAAAATAAAGCTAATTGGATCTGCTCAGGGCCAAGTGGATAGCTCAAAAAGTTTACAGTGCCTCATGGTCGACAAGTTGACACGTTCTTTTTCATGGAAAATATGGCTTTGTAAGATTATGTCTATTTCCGTGCAATGTTCCATTTGCAGGGGCTCAATTCGCCAGGCCCTTCACCTCTGCGGCTTAGTCTTAATCTTCATTTAACCAGAGCCCAGCAGAGAGGCTGATCACCATTTTTAGATTTTCAAGCCTTTATTTAATTCTTTATTTTAATGTTTTCCATGTAGCAGCTAGAGAATAGACAAAGGAATGCTGTTATTAGAGAGGCATGCCACTGCGAAATATTTGAATTGTTCAGTCATTTCAGGCTTAGGATAAATGTTTTATTTTCTTTGTTTACAAGTGAGAAATGTAAAAAAAATATATAATAATAATCATGTTATAAATCGTATATTATTATTTATCATGTTTCTTTCACATATTCAAAATTAAAGAGGTTGCCTTATGGAAGATGTAGTGTTGAGGTGACATCAGCAGTAAAATAATTCTCACCTTTATCACGGTTACCACACCCCCATATCACATCTAGAATAAATGAATTTCTTTTTAGTAGGGATAATGCCTCATATCTTTTCACATTCACACAGTATAGTGTTAAAGAACTTTTCTACTTAAAAAAAATTACAAGAATCATTCAAAAGAAACAAACTGAAAAGAAACATGCAATGATTTTGATTCATAGTATTATTAATTTATATTGACAATTAAAATGCGTATTGTACTGGCAGTGGCAAATGGCACATTTTAGCTTTTCAGGTAGAACCATTACACCCTTAATATATTTAGGATGTTATGCTGTTGTGAGAACCTGTTTCGTATCTGTGTCCTACTCAGCCCATTTGCCGGTTTCTGTAGAGGAAAGCTCATTTCCGGCCCTGTCTCTACACGGTTCATTCCTTCCACCGTCATTTCTTGTGACACAAGAAACCCTCAGGAGTCCAGTCTCCCTCCAACCCATATGTAGGCCTGTGATTGTATGAATAATCTCCAGGTCCCATATGGCTGAATGTTCTGGTGTATTTGATCAGAGCAGTGATGAAGGGGTGCAGGCGTCACAGTGCGTTTGTTCTGCCATGTTTGTCGCACGCTCCCGTGGCATGCCTTCGCTAGGCAGGCGCTCGCAATTTACCTTGTCAGGAGCTTGTGGGTGCTCGCCGCACGCCCCACTGGTACGGTGACATGTAAACAGATCAGAGTGCGGGCCGCAAAGTCTTCCTGTGCCATGCTCCCCTGACTCACCCCTTCCTCAGCAATCACGAGCTACACTACTGTCATTTATAAACTTTTAATATCTGCTCCTGTGGGTAATGGCTAATTTCTCCCAGCACATGGCTCTTCATTAAAACTTGATTTCTGTCAGAGAGGATCCCTATCACATTAGCTCCAGTCACTTGGATGGGTATAGGTTTTATTCATTTATTTATATTTATTTAATCTGCTGTGCAATTTCTATTTTTAATCACACCACAGTCGTTGAGTGGCTGGAAGATCAGTCTCTCTCTCTCTCTCTCTCTCTCTCTCTCTCGCTCACTCAGCTCTATTTATTTTCCTCCCCCTTTTTGTCTCATGTGTGTTGCTCTATGCTAATAACACTGTTCAGGGGCCTATAGCAAGAAGGAAATTATTGATAAAGTAAGGATAAAGTGTGAAACAGCATCATGAAATTTATCAATTTGGATTGGCGTGCAGCTGGTGTGCTCAGAGAGTGGCTCACTTCGCTGCCACTTAGCTGCTAGTTTAGCGCTTCAAGATGAGAAAAATCAATGCGTTTCCAGCAGTTTTTTCTCTCCCTTTTCAGCCTGTTCTTTCAGGAACATGAAAGGCTTTCCATGTTCACCTGCTCCTCTTATTGTATTCCTTGAGACAACCACTCTTATTGGTGTTTTTTTCATTTTTATCCTCTGATAAAGAAGATCAATGTTTTCTTTTCTTCTCCTGCGACAAGAGTACCTTCTGAAACTTAGAAATTCTCTGTTGCTGACCAGCAAGTGACATCACGGGCAGGCCTTGTGCAGATCCCCTGCAATTACTCCGGCTTGGGCAAGGCTGCGCCTGCAGCAGCAGCAGCGATCGTTAGCTCCATCATTACAGATGCTGAGGGAAGATGAGCCTTGCTTAACACAACCACAGCCTGGCTCTCACCCTGGCTCGCAAGGTCAGCCCAGGTCGACAACATGCGTTGAGTGAGTTTGTGTGTGTTTGCGGAGCCGGTGCTGGGCAGCAGGCTTGTTGTACTGACCCTTCCACCTTCTCACAGCCAGTGTCTTGGTTTTCTCTCTCCTTCTCACTTTTGCATGCCTTTCGTTGGCAAGAAATCAACATTAATGAAGCTCTTGCATCTCAGGGTTCACCCAGGGTTCCTGCAAAGCTATATCAGACCATGTGTTTGTTTGTGTCTTTAGCTCTGAGCCGAGAGACCCGTCGCTAGTGTTTTATCAGGCGAACATGCAGGTTGTTAAGGATCAGCCTTGCTACCGCGGTAAATTACTTTCGTGTTGACAGGGCTCACATGGCTCACATTCTCAACTTATTCATTAGGGCCGTGAGGAGGATTCAGTTCTACTTTCTCCATCTCTGCAGCCAATGGCAGCAAAGGTATGGGAATTATCCTGCATGAGAGACCAGTGGAGGAAGTAGAGGAGCAGCAATCTCTGCCAACAGTGACATTTTCCACTGTCTGTATATAGAGCATCTGTTTCACAGTGAATGAGGTTGGGGTTGCACTTTTGGATCTTATTTTAAGCCACATGGAACACTGTTGTGTGGCAGTGTTGTGTGTAACACAATTATTTTGAGTCAAACTTGGAGTCTTGACAGCAACAGTGCAGTGACACGAGTAGCTTTCTCCAATACAAAGAAACCTAGTTGCATTTTTGTGTGTGTGCGTAGGCCGCTTGGGGTAGTGTGTTAACCAGAGGAGCAGCCGGCCCACCAGATGTTCCTTCCCTCAGTGGACTTGTCACAGAGGGACCTTTAGTCTCTTACCTGCTCCCTGCTCTAGACCTTCTGCACTCGAGCTTTGCTCTGCCCTCTTTTCAGCCCTGAACCTCTCAGGTCTGACTGATCACTGTCCAGTTGCTTGACCGAAGGGTCACATACTTTATTCTGTGTCTTTATTCTTTCAGATACTCTATATATATATTTTTAATGGGGTTATGTACGGTTATTTTATAAGTCTAAATGACATGCTTAAATAATGAAAAATGTAAAATGTATTTAAATTTATCCATACAATTTACAACTCTGCCTCAGTTGTTGTATCTGTATACAACTTTGAGGGTAGCACTTTATTTTACAGTGCTGTTCCTCATGTACATACCATGTGCTTATTGTATTAATTACAATAACACAAAATAAGTAGGTACTGACGCTGAACCTACCCCAAACCCTACCCTATGTAGTTACTTTTTTTTACCAGTACTTCCTTGGGTAAGTACACTGTAAGTACATTATGAGTACATGTAATTGCACATATTGTAAAATATAAAAAGCATTAAAAGATTTCATTTGTAACACAATTAATAACCCAAACTTTTCCAACAATAAACTCTTAATTTGGTGCTTATTAATAGTCAGTAATGCAGTTTTGGGTGAGATTAGGGATGTAGAATAAGGTACAGTAATATAGAATAAGGCATTAATATGTGCTTAAATAGCACTAATAAGTGGCTAATACTCTACTGATATGCATGCTAAGCAACTAACAGGTTTAACCATAAAAACGATCTTACTAATTTCATAATACCATACTATGACCATGCCTTAGTTGAAAAACTAGTAATGCTAATTTGTTATATGAGAAAAAAAATTTTTTTTGTCAATGTGTCATGCCTTACCTAGCATGCATCTGAAGCTGAGCTTTTCTGCTTCCCAAATGATTTATGAAGCAAGCATGAGTTCTAGATGAAAAGGTCAAATCTCATGCAAGTTATTGAGAAATCTTGTGATTAACATGGAAATCACTGTGCGACATTATTGCTGTAAGGTTGAAAAACTTTAACTCTTAGAATTCTGCGCATTGCAGTGTAGTAACTTAGAAGATAACTTCCGTCTTAGAAGGTTACCAGATTATGGTGCCATTAATTATTTATTTATATATTTTCCTAAATTCCAAATTACAGTTTGTTTGTTTTTTTTCACTGGATGACCATGCTGAGGAAAATGTCTTTGCTTTTGTAAAAATTTGTTTACAACATGAAGAACAACAAATAAAATTCTCTCCACAAGCCATCAATCGTTCGGCTATTTGTAAACATAAACTTGTACCAATTCACACTTATTTTGAATGTTTATCTTTCTTTTTGTACAGCATAGTATAAAAAAGAATCAGAAATGAACAGACAAAGAGTACGAGAAAAGGGGGAGGCAGGGGACGAGTCGATTTTCAAACCAGTTCAGGGCATTTTGACACTTTCGTATGACTTTTAAAATGTATGTGAAGAGCCCTCTCTCAGTTTTTTTTTGGAACACAAATAGCTCCCTTCGACAAAAGAAAGTGAAATGAGGTACGAATTGCTGGTAAATTATTTCCTGTTCTTGTGGATAATAGGCTACCTTGTGTGGCCTTTGATTTTCTCTCTTTTTGTCTCCTTCCCTCTGTGTTTATTCAGCCATCTCTCAGCAGCTCTGCTGGAATCCATATTGATAGCTGTCAGGCGGTGTTGCCGGGCAGCAGGGTAAGGGGGCTGTGAAAGTAGGGGAAGGGGAGATTTTGTATGGAGGGCACATCTGTCAGATCTCATGACTCGATCCTTGCTGTGATGCGAAGGGTACTGTCAGGAGATGGGGAAGAGCCAGCACAGGTATGCCCAGTACATGCACCGTCCTCAGGCTGGAACTGGCTGTGACACCCTGGTGGAATGTTGGGAAGGGAAAGAAAAGCTCCCTTGTGTACTGAGCTGACAGAAAAGATCTGTTCGCCGTGGAGGCCAATCCTAATTTGATCAACTCATATGCGTTTTCTAGTTGTGAGTAATTGTTCTGGTGGAACCAGCAGACTTCCATCGATGGGTCACATATGATGATTCCAGTTGGCTGCAATGTATTTATTTATTTTTTAATTGTGGGTAAAGATGAACGTTGGTAAAACTTTAATACTAATTGATCCCAGGAAAGGCTAATGCAAGGCAGGGCCTCCCAAGAAAAGTCAGTTACCTGGTTTTGACCGTCAATGGGTAACAGTGCGCTAATACATGTTTTTTTGGTCTAACTGTGGTAATTTTGCTTTGAAATCAGAAGGCAAGAGAAAAAAAAACTGGACAGTGCAGGTCTGTGGTTTTGAATGTGGGCAACACATTTTTTTATCTGTAGATACACGTGTTTTGAGCTGACGGGACTGTGCGCTTATTGCCGGCAGGTGTGAGTCTCACATTTTATCTCACCCGCTCCCCTGCAGCACATTTCATGTAACGACGTTATTACCGGGAGACTTAATCAAACTCACTAACAATAGCTCACACTGACAGACGTCCAGGCAGCTGGTGCATAATGCTCTGCGAATATTCACAGTGCCCCAGCAACCCCGTCTGCCCGCTTAATCAAGTTCTCTCGGTCACCCGGGGAACAGAAAAGTGAAAAGGTGGAGTGGGACGGCACTGCTCATTGAAACTACAGCCATTCACTGAGGAAGAATAGGGACAGGAAGACACTGGGGAACTCTATAGGTCTATTTTTGTTCTTAAAGAAATATGAATGAAAATTCTGGAATTATTTACTCACCCTTCTACCTATATGAATACACTTTTCCATATTATGAAATTGAATTAGAACATGAAGTTATTCAATATCCTACATCCCTGACAACCGACCTAGTTCACATTCTCAGTTTTCTGCCTATTCTCCAACGATCTGGTTGCTGCAAATAACAACTTAAAGGGATAGTTCACCCAAAAATGAGACTTATTTCATTAATTTCTCACCCTCATGTTGTTCCCAACCTGTAAGAAACAAATGTTCTGTATTTTTTTTATGGCCTTATTTCATTGAGTTTTCACCACGCATAAATGTTGCTTTCTCAAAAAAATAGTCATGTACATAAATGCTGCTAACAAATAGTTGTAGCACAGTTTGTGCTCTTTACAAATGTATTCGACTTTAGCCATTTGCATGAGCAACTGAAAAAAAACACAAATGTCAAGGCATGTCAATAATTCTCCAGGCCCCCAAAACACCCTCAGACCCCAGAGGGTTAAGATATCCGAGAGCTCTCTGACCCTCCGAAGACAGCAACACAGCTGAAATGTTCCCAGACTTAGAAATGCACTGTGATACAAGTATTCTTGTAGCTAGTAAAAATTACAGTTGAACCTCTGATGTTACTTGGACAATTTAACTGATGTCCTTGCTACGTTTCTGAGCCTGGAAACATTTTAGTGCAAGGCCATCAAAAATGAACAAAGGTGTTACGTTTGAAAGATGTGATGGTGAGTAATTAGTGTCAGAAGTTTCACTTTTGTGTGGACCTCCCCGTTATTTTTTGGTTTGTTTATCACTCAAAGCTGTAATATGACTAAATCACATTTTGTGTTGCTCTTTTTGTACAGAACAGCCATGGCACAGAGCTGCATTGCGTCTTGCATATCGTCATGGCCATCCTCATTCTAGTGCAGTTGTTGTCCTGTGGTTATCATCCTGTTTGGGCATGCTCGGGCCCATGCAGCTCTATAAAAGAGTGATGTAGAGCCTTAGAGAGACCCTGTGTACTGCACTTTATTCAGGAATGCTGACTTATTTATAGGTGTTGGAATCATGTTGTTTGCTTGTTTTATTGAAAAGCTTGCGGGTAAAGTGGCGACAGGCTGGCATGTGAGTGTGATCTCTTGAGGGCCCCCCTGCAGAAATCTTCTTCCCGATAAATAAGTCAGCGTTGATGAATATTTCATCCACGTGCAATCCATTGTCGCCCGCAGGTCTGCGGGGACGTGTCGTCGCTCCACGCACACAGCAAAACAACCTCCCCCCCAGGTCAACCAATCCCTCGTTGTTGGCATTCTGAAAGAGACGCTGTTGCAATCCCCATAATTAGCTCTGCTCGTGCATTTATGGTTCTGATGGATAACATGACAAAGATTGTATGAGACCTGTAGTCATGTGACATCTGGCTGCATTGTATTTCACCTTCACAATTGCGTCTGTGCAGCAATCGAACTGATTTACAGGCACATTTGTCACTTTTCATATGCTGTTAGGAGACGAACGCACAAGAAAAGTTTAAACCCTCCAGTTAGTTAGAAAATAGCTTGTACTTTTATGCCCTTTTGGGGAGGGAGCAATAAATAGCAAGAAGTGGAGCAAGAAACAGAGAGGTAAAATGAGGAAATGCAAGCGTCAAAAATGGAAGTGACCAAATTAGAAGTCAAACGGTAATTCAGGTTGTTCAAGATAGCAAGGATTGGACGAGCAAGCACTGAACATGGCCCATCAGTGGATGAATTTGCTCTACACAAATCCTTTCAAATCAATATTTTAAGATATAAGCTCACTCTCTACTTAATACACATCACTCAGTACAGACTCTTCTCCAAATGGATCAGAGGTTCTTCTGAAAATGGCCCTCCATGATTTTTAGGTTCTTTTGGTGAGAGAAGAGATCCACAGAAGGATGAGTAAATAAATAAAGAAAGTGTGAGCAGAATGTTTTATTTAAGTGAATGTCTGCGTTGTGTATTCCCGAGTAGAGTGAGGCATCAGCAATCTCAGTCACAGGAGTAAGAGACGGCGACTTTTGTTTGGTGGCTTCGGAAGATGTTGCTCTAATGGATTCGCTGTAACTGTTTTTAGTGTGCGCGAACGTGGATAGATGAGTCACCTGTTAGAGTATGCTTTAAAATTCTGAATATTTGCTTTCGCATGCTACCTTTTATCTCAATGCGAGGATGGGATTAGTAAACAGACCACAGCTGCAGTAATGGTCTATTTTTGTCCCCTTGTATATTTCATTAAGGAAAAGAGACTGTTGGACACGACAACATTCCCTTGGCAGCTTTAAAAGTCTCAGTGTGACCTTCTGAGCTGCTTCAGGTGGCAAACTTTCTTGCATGAGTCAATTTGCCATTGGGAGGATAGTTCACCCAGGAATTGTGTCGTTATTACTACAAATTAGAATTTTCTCATCATGCTCACTCTGACGTTGTTCCAAACCATCTGTGTATGTTTTCTTCTGTGGAAAATGTGAAGTTTTAAAGCATTGTGCTGATTGCTGTTTTCAATGCATTTAGTCCATACAACTAATTAGGATTTTGTGTTTCAAAAAGGATATAAAAAGCATAATAAAGTATCACAGATTTTTATTATCTAAAGAAGTAATTTTTTAATATACATTATGTTGTTTAGTTGAATGACTTGATTCATTAAAAACATCCGACTCAAAAGAATCATTTGTTTATGACTGCATTACAGTCATAACTACAAGCCTTCTGTAATTTTAAGTACACAAATGGGTTTGCAGCAACTTGAGGGTGAGTAAATATTGACAGAAATTTATTTTTGATTAAAGTAACCTTTGAAGTAACCTTTTAATTTTTATTTAGATTTATTTTTCTTTCTTTTTTTTTTTTTTTTTCATATTTGCTGTATGACTCGGATTCCAGCACCTCCACCAAGAGTAATTAAGATGTGAAAATGGTATCTTGAGACCTTGTTAGCAGAAAGTAGCTTTATCGCTTCCATCCCTCCATTCTTCTACCCCACCACAGATCTCTATTCCATCACCTCCTTTTCACATTCCATGGCATTCTCACCCACTGATTTATTAGACGGCTTCCGTCTTGCCTGTACTGTATCTGTGCATGTGTTTGCTCAACATATATTCAGTGTGATGTTCATCATTAGCTAAGCCCCCCCCCCCCAGTGCTTATGTGACATCGAATTTAATGGCCGAGCAGACAGTGACATGTCTGTTCTGGTCAACGTGCTGTTTCACACTCACCCACTTTTGATTCATCATCAAAATCAGAATCAATCGATCTATGTCATATCAACACTATCCATCTGTGTTTATCTTTCTATCTGGTTTCCCCGTCATAGTTTTTTTTTTTTTTGCAACACCACCAGCCATTTTCTTTCTCTATTTGCTTAGTTATCCATCAGTCTATTTACCTTATCATGCTGCCAAACCATCCATTTACGCTTCCATCTGTCTGTCAAACAATATCGTGCTATCCATTTGTCTAACTATGTTTGTCTACTTACTCCGCTGTCAATCAAAGCTTCTTCTCTCTAGCTGCACATTTCTTAAACTGGGGAATATCATTGGTTTGGTTAAGCTTGTCTTAACTTCACATTCATGCACCCACCTTCAGGTATATAATCACAGCCGATACTTCATTCAGAATTTCGTTGTTATGGATAAATTACATTTTGTCCATAATGTTGTGTGGAAACATGAAACCTAGCCCTGCCTGGCCTTTCATTGGAGCCCATCCAAATGCTCATTTCACTGGCAAGCCAGATCAATGCTGGGTCACTATCAGTTTTGAAGGATCAGTATGGTGCTTTGTGGCCTAGCGCACATGATCCTGACGGATTAGCCACTCACCTTTCCCAAGTTGAACTTGGGGGGCAGTGTTACCGACAGAGACCCCATCTGCCCCCCATGTTTCAACCATGATGCTAGCACGATGCACTAAAAACAACAGTTCAGCATGTCAATTTATGAATAAATCTATCTATCTATAAATATATATATATATATATATATAGATAGATAGATAAATAGATAGATAGATAGATGTGTGCGTGTGTGTATATATTATGCAAAAACACGTTCCGGCTCGACCTGGTTTTAATTGCTTATTTTAG
>JAUCMU010000026.1:20169820-20195414 GCA_032275025.1 Enteromius treurensis | reverse complement strand
TCACCTGTGTTGTGTTTAGTTCATTTGCCCTCAGTGTATAAAACCCCTGTCTTTTGAGTTTGCTTTTGTCCGTCAATGAATGTGTTAGGTGTGTGATATCTATTTTCGTGAACTCTACAATCTCCTGCGTTCTCCTTCATCCTCCTGCACGCACCGTGACAATTTGGTAACACTTTATTTTGATGGTCCCTTTTAAACAATCTGTTGACAATATGTAGCTTTGCACCTACATGTCAAAGCAAAAAAGAAAAAAAAGAAACAATCTCAAATGCTAAGACAGAAATACCAAAGTAAAAGAAAAAGCTAAGAAAATAAGACAAAATTATATTAAGACAAAACAAAAACAGGAAGTAAAAAAAAAACAAAAAAACAACAAAAACGTCTCAGGTTACGTATGTACAGTAACCCTATTTCCTCGAAGCAACGAGACGCAATGGGGAACGCCTTCAGCGTGACGGCTCTGAATCGTGTGTGTAATCAGACCAATGAAAAGTGAGATGTCATCGACCAGGAAGTATAAGAGTACATGGAATGCGACCGGCATTCAGCTTCTGTCATGAAGCAAACGCCGGTAGGGATGCTGGAAGTGTGGCGACGAGACGCGGCGTCATGTTCATTCATGGCAAGGTCCCAGGTTGGGACTCGGGTCCGTACTGGAGGTCTCAACCTTAGCGCACCGCAGAGGAAATGTGTAACCAGGGGGTCTCTACCAACTGTGTGTCCATCAAGAGAGGCGTGGTAGGCCGATACTGCCGCCACATAAACCTTCAAGGTGGGGTGGGTGACCCCAGTGGAGAATCTAGCCTGCAGGAACTTTAGTACTGTACCAACCTGGCAGTACCAACTGGATCCTGCTGGCGTTCTCTACACCAGATGTGAAAAGTTTCCACTTCTGGGCATACAGCTTTAATATCATCAGATCTCACCTGTTCGCCTTCATCCAACTCTTTTAGCAGGTCAGCCTGGTATGCCTGTAACACAGACATTGTGTTCAGACATGCACCAGCCTGACCCGCTGCCGAGTACCCCTTCTCAACCAGCCCTGAAGTTGTTCGCAGCGGTCTGGAGGGAAGGGGCGGAGCCTTTAAGAACGACAGATAGCTCGCAAGTGTCTGTTCAATCCACGGCATTGTCCTGTAACCGTGCTCTTTAACTCCTGCAACATTTCCATAAAAATCAGAGTCAGGGACAAAGAGATGGGCTGAAAATGGTCTATTCCATGATCTCGACACCTCAGTGTGGAGATCAGGAAAGAACGGCAGGCTCCGCCTTGAAGGTGTTGGCCGAGCATGCAAAAACCGTTCATCTAGTTTACTGCGGCGCGGTTCAGCTTTCATCAATCTCTTCAGCGCTCTGTGTTTCCTCATCCTCGGATAAAGAAAGCAGCAGGGCAGCGCCACCCTGGCGCAGGGAAGTAACCGCATTGCGGGCTTCCTCACCCTCGTGAGCAGCGCCCGAACTTGGCGAAGAGGAGAAAGATAGGGACTCGCCTGTCTCCGACTCCTCTGTTTGCACTAAATCTCTCTGCGATCTCCACGAGCGCTTTCTCCGCTCCTCCTCAGCGCGAGCGGGTCCAGCACCGCAAGGATTGCTAGAGAAGGCTCCCTCCTCAAAGTTAGCTGTCCGAAATCGGAGCAAACGCAGCGGCATGAGCTCCCAATGCGGGCAGTCAGCTCTCTCGATAGCTGCTGCAGCATGCTCCGATCCCAGGCTAGCCACACACACACTATGTGTGTCATCCGGCAAAATGCTTCTTTTACACGGGTAAGCACACGAGCAATAGTGTGACTCGCCCTCGCCCTTTATAGACTTCTTTTGTGCTTTTGACATACTTTTAAATCACACCTTTTAGCCAAAAACGGAGTCACACACAGAGCGCTTTGCTGAATGCCAGAAAGCTGAATGCCGGTCGCATTCCATGTGCTCTTATACTTCCTGGCCGATGACTTCACCCGCCTATGACGTCTCACCATTTCATTTCTGATTACACACACGATTCAGAGCCGTCACGCTGAAGGCATTCCCCGTAGCGTCTTGTTGACGCGCCTCGAGTGAAGAGGAACTAAAAGAACAACAAAACAAAATCTAAAAAGAAAATAGACTACACCTAACTTAAAATTGCAGACAAAAAAATGCTAAATTAAAACAAAAGGTTAAAACTAAAAGCAAAACAGAACAGAAAAACTGAAAACAAAAATCTACATATACTTTACTAAATGTCTCCTAAAAAAATCTACTAAAATCAACTTTTTTTTACTAAAAAAAAAATCTAAATAATAAGAAAACCATCAAATAAAATTTGCATATTCATAAAAGTTAGTGAATCACAGAAAAATAAAAAAGCTAATATTAAATAAAGGCAAAATAATGCATATTCCGATTCATATACACTAAACCTGACACTTGATCTTTGCTGCTGGACCTGTCGTAGTATGTCTGACAAAAGCAGCTGGACACAGGAGTGATGAAGTCCTGAAGCGTGAGTGGACTACGTCAGGTCAAGGCTCTGGACACTGGACAGTGTTTCTGTCTGCAGCGCTTAACCGACAGCAAGAAGAAATGGCCTGTTTTGGCCGTTTTTCAATGAAATTGCAAACAGCTTTGACACAAAATATTTTGTTCTTTGACATTTTGTAATTTATCATTTGTTATTGTGACAATAAATTCTGCAACATACGCATGAATGTTTGTCTTTAAAGAACACATTCAGAACAGTCCATAAACATGTGACTCGATCCTAAAGGCTACAAAGCAGCTGAGAAAACGACTATAAAAGATTTTTACCATTATCCTTACATACATGTTATAGGTTAATCATTTTTAAACCCATTTACCATGCAGAGAGTTTATGATGGAAACACCAGTGACATATAAAAATGATGGTGACATTTGACCTGACTTGTTAGAGAGCATGTGAAAATGTAAAATATTGGCTAAAACGTACAATCTTTCAAGAAAACATTACTACTCATCGAAAGAAAAGAAACATCACATGATATGCGCAACATGTATTAACATACTTTTTTATTATTATTATTAACGGGTATAGGGGGATAATTTATTATTTATTATTATTGCTTATTATCATTTATTTTACTATCACTACTTTTGTGAAATTATTACTTTTTTGTGCATTTCTGTGTTCATACTTATCAATTTTACATTGCAAAATCTACACATATTTATGAATATTTTGATAAGAAGAGTACAAAAACGACATAATTTCAAGTCATGATGACAACACTTCACATTTCTTACCCTAGACATGACACAGATCTCTTGTGAAGACTTTTTAATATTTCTCAGGTCAAAATCTGACACCAATCAGAGAATCTGTCATAATTAACAGAAATACATCAGTATGAAGGAGGACAGTTTCTCTCTACAGCCCGATGATCACAGGCTCACAGGAAGGTCTTGAAGTTTCTGGCTTAACTTCAAACCTTCAGCTTTTCATCCTGAGCTGTGAGGGCTTGTTTGTGATGCATGGCACTCACTCAAAGATAAACACTTTTAACTAGAGGCCATCAGGATTTTCTCTTTAAGCGCAGGACAAATACTTCCTTCCCACCCAGGGGAGGACTCATCAGCTTCATTAGTCTTTTAAAGTAAGTGTACACTAACAGATGTGTGAAGTTTGCCCATCTGTAAATCACACAAGCGAACGCCTCCGAGCTCTAAATCGTGAAAGCGGCTGACAGAAATCCAGGAACAGACTCACTCAACATCACATAAGCAGGATGTCAGACACTTAGAGCCTCTGTTCAGGAGTTATGATGTGAGCCGAAGAAACCCGTAGCGTCTGTGAGGCTTCACGGCTGTCGATGTGTCGCTCCATCAGAAACTGCCTTTACAATTCATACTGGAGTAAGTATGGAAGCCCATTTCCACCGCTGCACTAAATTGTTTTTAAAAAGGTAATTGCGACTTTTTATTTCACAAATCTCTTTTTTTTTCACAGAATCGTGAGATATAAACTTGCAATTCTGGGTTATAAATTGCGACTTTACATCTTGCAGTTCTGAATTTTACATTTGCAATTGTGATATATATTGCGATATAAACTCGCAATTTTATTTCTCAGAATTATGAGGAAAAATGTCAAAATTTCGTGGGATAAACTTGCAATTGTGGGTTATAAATTGTGACTTTATATCTTGTCATTTTGACTTAAAAACTTGCAACTGCGATAAAAGCTTGCAATTGCATGTTATAAATTGTGACTTTATATCTCACAATTCTGAGAAAAAAGTCTGAATTGTGTGATATAAACTTGCAATTGAAAATTATAATGTGCAACTTTACATCTCACAATTCTGACTTTAGTACTCGCAATTCGGAGAAAAAAATAGTCACATTTAGAAAGTCTATTAAAATTTAGAATTAAAAAGAGATTAAACAAAGTTGCAATAACCTTTTTTATTTTTCGTTCAGCGGAGAAAACTGGCTTCCATAAGTAAGCGTACTGTCAGCGCATTGTGCAAATTCCTTGTGTTTAAAACTAGTAAATTTGCCAAAAGTATACAGTATACACAGTACAGTATACAACAGAGCAAACTATAAAGAATAGTGTCTGCTAAAGTAATACAGACCACAAAACAAACATAAAAAACAATACCACCAAGCTAAAACACTAATTAAGTTTGTAATTTCACATGAAGAAAAAAAACGGAACAGAATTTTTATATTATGTTAACAATAAAGCATATTTCTATTTATTGTTAAATTATGGGTATTTTTCACTTTTCTAACTGACCCACAATGTATTTGTTGAATGAGGTTGAATGAGGGTCATAAATTAATTGAATTAGCTATAGTTTCCTGTCAAATCTAGAGCAATTTCAATCAATCAGTTGTAGTCGTGCAGCTGTCAGCAAGCATGTAAAACCAAATTTAAAATACAAACAATAAATACCAGAACAGATCCACTAAACTGTATATTAATTGAATACATGTTCAGGATGACCTACGCTCTCACTAGAAACCTCTCAGCATCTCTCCAGCAAACCCCCTGTGGCATTTCATGATGACCTCATCATGTCTGGAGTATCCCAGAATGCTCTATTTCAAATCTCACAATGACTTTTAATGGAAGGCTCATTAGATCTGATTGAAGGCCTGTGGGATCTCCTTCCATTAAAACACTGCAGTAGATTGACCCCTCAAGTAGGAAACATCCCAAAATCTCAACTGGGCTGTAGACAAAACAAAAGCCTCAAAACAGGTCTCCAATCTGCCACACAGCGAAGAGGAAACTAGATAAAAAAACAAAACATTCCTATTTAAAGCTAAAATGTTAAATACAAATGACAGAAGAATGTGGTGATCGCTTCTGCTCAATGTTGCTGTCACCCATAGAGTGGCCAACAAAGTTCTTATAGAAGCCGAAAACCAAAATTCTCTAGTTTCAACAGCTTTGGAGTTGGTTGCCTGAAACATTGTTAAAGTTGAGATCATTTTTAGGGTTTTCCTAAAGGAATAGTTAAAATTTGCTGAAAACCTACTCACCCTCAGGCCTCCAAGATGTTAGATCAGTTTGTTTCATCATCAGAACAGATTTGGAGAAATGTAGTATTGCATCAGTTGCCTATCAATAGATAATAATAATAAAAAAAGATGTTAACTGATGTACTGAAGTTGTTTGGATTAGTTGTATATGTTTTTATCAGCTGTTTGTACTTTCGTTCTGACGGCACTGTACAGTGTCAGCAAAGTTTCAATTTTGGGTGAACTACTCCCTTATTTTTCTTTCCACAACTGGGCACTGAAATCCTAAACCAACAGGATGAGATTTCCAGAACTCTCATTAAGCTCATTACTTACTGGCTAATCTACACTTTGATGCATTAACTGACACTTTATATTGTTTGCCGTTACCTGCTTTTGATCAAGGCAATGAAGCAAATATCTTTCATGGACAGAATTAACATCCATTTGCATTTGTTATTCGGCCACCCAACAATGCTAGGCACTGACTGGGTTTTAAGGCTACTGTGTTGCAGAGGGTTTAGGAAAGAAAAACCTGGCATCACCAACCACGTTAAACAAACCTCATTGACTTAGTCTGAAGAATGCAGACTCTTCTGTGAAGCCTCATGTAACAGTCAAGCAAAAAGTGAGGGCCCTTATTATGGTTTTTATCATATCTGATGCATAAAAGTGCTCCAATATGACCCTAAAGATTGATGAACGAGGGTAAAAACACACAGACATACTCCCTGCCTGCAGAATTTCGGACGAATTATCAAGATAACATCACCATTAAGCTTCTGCTGATGACATACTCCCTGTTTTCCCATTCCCTGTCACCGTTAGCTTTTAAAATCACAACTTGAACAAACAGAGCAGAGAGCAGAAGTGCTGGACGTCTGACTATATAATATAAACATCTGAAGACATGCGCTCATGTTAGATTTGACACTAAAAGCAAGGGGGAAGTGAGAACGTTGGACGGGCTCCACGCATCCCAATATTTGTAATGTTGACTTATTATTTGAAGAACAGATGATTTCTAATACCTCATTTCTTTTTTTAAGAAAAAAGCACTTTGAAGAACTTGTAGTGTTAGTACAGAGAGAGAGAGAGAGAGAGATACATATATAAACACTAAGATTAATCCTTTATTTTAACAGCCATTTTAGAGTTATATGGTTTATTGCTTTATGTTGTCATGCCTGTATAAATAAAAAAATAAAATTTGATATAACTATACAATTTTTGCAGTACATATGTAAACTTTGCACGGTATGCCAATTTAGTATGTTTGGAATATGGATGAATTGATATGCACATTTTACAAAATCTGTTTTTTTTTCTAATCATTATTAATTCGACTACCAATGTATTTCGCAAAAAGCTAAATTTTTCAATATAGAAATTAAAAGCCAGTCTTATCTCATGAGAAAAGGTAACTATTTTACGAGTTACCAATTTCATGTGAATCCATACAATGTGATGCATTATAAATATCCAAAATATCCAAAAACGAAAAAAAAAAGTTATTAATCAAATAAAATAGTTGCAAAATCAAGTATGTTAAGGCACCACATGCTAAATTAAAAATACAACGTGTTGAAGTAACATGACAACAACTTAATATAGCATACTACTGATTGAAAAATGTGTTGCATTATGGTTATTTTGTTTGTTTAAAGTGTTTACACTTTAAGTGTAAATTTCACTCTGTAACCCAAATTGTTATTAAAGAAAAGGCGGGAAAATAGTACATTAATTTAGTTGTAATCAAACTCATGCCATAAACGGCATTTACTGAGCAACAAAAAAGGTCAATTCTGTAATGTCGATACAAATGGTTAAGACTACAAAAGTTAAGACATTGAGTAGTTAATGCTTCTACCAAACCCAGAATATTCCTTCAATCTGTTCACATTCAACACCTTCCGCAACACAAACATTAATGTGGGAAAGCCAAGCTGCATGTAATGGCCTCTGGCTCAGCCAAGCAAGACCAGACACTGACGAACACACAAAGTAACGCAACAATGCGTGGAGGTAAACAATCTGAGCCGGCTGACGTTTTCTTCAAGCGTGTATGCGGCACAAACACACTCTCTATCCCGGTTCTGGATCAGTGGAGGCTGACACACCGCTAGGATAAACAGGAATGGAATCCATGAGACAGCTTAAAGCCTGACTCTCTGGAATGAAGGCGGGGGGTTGTAAAGCTGTCTTACGCAAAGGTGTCTTCTTACCTTCAGGCCGAGCGGAGAGGAGGGAAAAACCACATGCTGACCCGCTCCCTGCATTCCTGAGGGATCTAAATGACATTTTATGAGGAACGCACAGGCCCAAAGATCATCAAGAGTTTATGGCCAACAATAAACAACAATAAAGAAAAGCCGAGTTACGGAAGCCCGTGACACACGTCCTGTCTCGAAAGATTAGGGCTTTGGCCTTTTAAACCCACTCTCAGGCTTTTCCTCTCAACATCTCTCAGTCGCTTTTATGACCGAAGCTCTGGATTAATGCTGCTGGACGGTGGTCGTTTCACACTCCATTGCTGCTATAAATCAAGCAGCTCAAACTCTGACCATACGAGTATCCATAAAAACAGTTATTTTAGGATTACCTGAAATTGACATCAATAAGTGTGCTTTTGTTCAAGATGTGCTAGTACTCTCTGGTGACTGAATTTGCAACAAAACACACTTTCTTTGATATACAAACCAGGATTGCAAGGGGATTTGGATGTGGGGTTTTTTAAAGATTTTCACCTACAACATATCTCAACCCCTCAGATCACCTTAAGATTGGAATACATTACTTTTGCCTGGATTTCTGCTGCAATTTACAATCTGGAGAAGTTGACGCTATAGTTGCCTTGAGTCAGAATAAGTAGATTTGAGTTGACAGTCTTCACAGAAATGTTTAGGCCTTTAGTATTACCCAGGGAGGAGATGACAGTATAACTGAGCAGAGCTAGGCCTATAATAAGCCAAAGAATGGGTCAGGAACAGGCCTCGGGTGCTGAGGAACCGTGGCAGTGATACATGCTTAAACCAACACAGTGTGACTGTAGATCAAATGCCAGGATAGCCACCTGCAGAGACGAGTCGAGGGGTTTTCACTCAAACCCAATCTATGAGTGAATTATACAAATAAGTCCTTGTCTAAATATTAATGCTTTGTGGATTTTGCTGATGTACATCATACTGAGCATGTTAAGAAAGACCAGCTGAGCTTCAATCAACCACACCATTTGACAAAAATACAGTTATCCCCAAAAATTTACATTCTAATCTACTCAAATCGTTTCAAATGACTTATTTTGGTTTGTGGTACAGTAAAGAAGGAAAGTCACTTTCCTTGTATAAACAAAAACTAAACTTTTTTGTATAGTAAAAAAACATACTTTGTGTTGCACAGAATGAAGAAAGTCACACATGTTTGGAACATATTTTGGGTGAACTACACCTTTAAAGTTTGAGTACACTGCTGAAGAAAACCAGCATATGCTGGGATGCTGGTTTAAGCTTGTCTTTTGCTGGTTTATGTTGGTTTAAGATGGTTGTCTTGCTGGTTTATGTGGGTCCTTTGCTGGTTTATGCTGGACTGATTTGAGTATCTTGTCAAAAACTGTAGATATCTAAGTACATTTTATAAAGGCCGACTTCAAGCATGACAGCTTGAGTGTTCCTGGAATGTCTTCAGTTTTGTTTATTTTCTTAGTGTTAAACACATGTAATGACTGACTGTTTTACAGATAGCAGCCCAGAAATCAGAAAGCCTTTTACATAATTGAGATTTAATAGACAAATTGCTGCACAGTTGACGAAGCACTCAGGGTTATTATTTAACCAGCTGTGAAAATATGACTCAGGTTTCACTGAAAGGAGGAAAAATATTCATTACATATTCACACTCTCTGCCAAAAAGATCCAACTCACCTCAACTCTGCGTTTTATAACACAAACTTGATTAGAAAGACATTGAGGTGCTAATATTCTGGTAGCTAACATTCATTTTATCACATGTATTTTTCCTACTACTATTTTTGGCTCAATTGCGCTAACGGCTAATGCTAATCCAAGCATAATGTGCTTAGATTGATGCAATTACATTACTTCCTTTCAACTATTTGCCATCTTCTCCTTTATGAAGTGTCCTTTTATGTCTTTGCCTTATTGTCAGATTTCTATATGTGCATTTTACCATAAACAGCTCTTTTAAGTTCTCACTCTCAACAGCCACCTACTGCATGACAAATCCAAGACAAGCACTGGAGTTGCTGAAAGGTTGAAGTCGCTGGCAAATAGGCCAATCAGCGTCTGAGTCTTTGATTAGCAGCCCAGCGCAGAGGTCAGGCGCTCTCTGTGAGTGTGTGTAAGGGACAGATTGACCTTAAGAGGTCTGGACAGCCATAACTCAGACTGAGAGGGTACTGTGAAGGGGGAACATAGGATTTAAACTCCTCTGCCCCGACAAACGTTTCTTTTTTTTCTAAATACACACACACAGTGTGTGACATGTCTTAATCGCACCCTTTAATTATAGATTGCAGTCTGTCAGCAAAGAAATGCAGATCTAAGACCGGGCTGAAATAGGCTTAGTTAAGTTGTTAGTCTTCTTAAAGGGCCAGTTCCCCAAAAAATATAATTCTCTCCATCACGCCTTTCCAAACCCATATGACCTTCAATATTTGCTAAATCTCCACAGAATCTCTTAAATCTCATTCACATTTCAAAATATTACAATTTGGTGGCATTTTCTGTGAATAACGACCAAAACTTTGGTCCATATGGCAAATTATTCTTCTATTATTTCTGACATTCTTTTGGCCATTGTATACAATGTTTCTGTAAGGTTGGTAATAATTTATCATTCCCATTTTATGCAGTTACATTTGTCTAATTTGAATCCAAAAAGTAAAACTTATTACTACTTGGTTAATGGATAGTTAGTCAAACTAGTTCTAAAGGCAAAGTTGTAATATGATAATTTTTCTCTGACATCATGAATTTAATTATGCTTCAGGAAAATCTGGGTTGTTTTTTTTCTGCATTATGCAAATAATAAGCCTTTAAAAAAAAAAACATTTAGACATTTTATTAATCACAGTCACAAAGTTCAATTCCCATCAAATGTACATAATCAGGCAGCATTTGATTTTGGACGCACCTATATTACCCCTAAACCTTTGTTTTTCTAAAAACTCTTTCTTTTATGCTCACTCAATTAGTTCTGCAGACATTCTGCCAATGAATCTTTCATTTAGCAGATCATTTCCAAAGTGGGTGTTGCATGTGTGAGCAGGACAAAGAGAAACAAGTTAGATTAATGGACGCCATCTTGTAGGTTTCCGTGAGGAAACCTGTAACGTGTTACTCTAATTCAGCATAGCTTACCAATATAAATCAAATGTCTTTGTGACATTTAAACATTAATCCGAAACATCTCTCAACACATAAAGGAAGAAATAACCATTTATTACACACAATGGCTTTAAACAGAAAAGGGGGCACTCGTACAAAGAATGGTGGTTGAGTATGACCTTCAACCTTTTCTCTCTAAAATCACGTTAATGGGCATGTGTGAATAGTCTGAAGAGAACAACTCCGTCTGAATGTGCTTTCACACTTCACAGTTCAAAGCTGGACTCAGACAGAGACCAGTAGGTTTTTTTTTTTTTTGGTTTTTTTTCACATTGTGAACATGCCCTTGGTTAGAACGGCTTTTAAACGTTGCCTTAAACGTTGTGCGCTGAATAATGAAAAAGAGAAGGGGAAGCTTTCTTCAGTCACAGAGGGCTTCAAACTTCACATCCAGGCTGGAGTCTGGAAGTTCAGGCATTGTCCAGGAGTTCAGCGAGTTCTGATCGGAATTCTGTGAGCGACGCTGCCTGTGTAAAGTGGTACTTGTGAAAGAAAAAGAGGAAGAAAGAGAAACACGGAATGAAAGAGAAGGGATTCTATTATGTTTTGCATTCACAGACACGTGGGTCTTGAAGCATTTTAGGCAATGACTGGGGGTCAGTAAAGTGGCAAATCCCACCTGATTACCTGATTAAGATGTGGCGAAAGTAAAATGTAATTTTCCATGATCCTCATAGAGCAAACATGCTGCTATGTCATGTACTGTAGTTCTGAACTGGCAGGTCGAAAGTCCGTATCTTCTAGGAAGTAATTAAAAGAATACAGTAAGGAAGTTTTTCAGAGTTTATTTTAATTGAGTTATCAGGAACAGGCTTTAGAGATATCCAATGGTAATAAAGTCCATGAGTCCAGAGCTCAGAGCATTCATCACAATCTGTGTGTAAAAACACTAGGGGAAAAACGCCAAAGCCTCTAATCCAACCATTAACACACACACACACAGAGAGACTCTTAAATCAGTTCTTAAGTAAAGCTGTGTTTGACAAGTGGCCAACATTTCTGTTCCTTTTGACCAGTTTAGTTCCCCTTGTTAATGCCATTGAATATTTTGTTTTAGACAAGGTCTGTTTAATTCAATTAACTTTTTTGAAAGAAGTCAGTGTTTAATGCTAAAAGGAGATCTGCGAGCTATCACACGACATACCAGTTACGTAATTTATTGTCATCCCCACATTTAAGAAGCGCGAACACAATATAAGGTCGGACAGAATTTTGCAACAAGTAAGTAATTTTAGAATTGTGATACTTAGATAAAGCTTACATAACAGTCATAAAGTCAGGTGTGTGTGAGATGATAGTTAGATAAAGATAGGCTAGATATATATATATATATAGATAGATAGATAGATAGATAGATAGATAGATAGATAGATAGATAGATAGATAGATAGATAGATATATGTGTGCGTGTGTGTATATATTATGCAAAAACACATTCCGGCTCGACCTGGTTTTAATTGCTTATTTTAGGGATAATAATGTATACACATGAAACATTTTTCGGTAAAAGGATGGAAGGTGAGTGTTTGAAAGCACAAGCTGTATTTCTATTACTGCATAAGCACGCTGGTGTTTGACTGCTTTGTACAGTACTGCAAAGGTGGTGATTAGTGCTGTAGATTAGCCTTGGGCTGCAATCTATTGGAAAATCTATTTTTCATCTGATGGTTTGATGCATGTGTGTGCCTTTGCTTCCCTGCTCCCTTCTTTTAAGTTACATTTTGTTTAAGATCTTAAATTCTGCCATCTCTTTTGAAAACCAAGCTGGTCCACCACTCAGAGACTGTCTTATCCGTCTTGAGGATCCCAATGAGAAATCTTGGCAAGTGTGACAGTCAGCCGTTTGATATCCCATCAAACGTGGTCCTACTGCTGTGCCTGTAAAAAGGGAAAGATACTGGGGCCTGCCGGCACTGGACGCCAGCCGTAGTCTCCCGTCCTTTCGTTTGTTTGTCCCAGGAACAGATCTGTCAGGACCTTCCTGCTGCAGAGATAAACTAGTGCATCGCTCTCTCCTCTAAAAATAAGCATTTGTTTATCGACATGTGTAGTGATTTCCAGCTCTCCTGTGCCGTATTGTGTGCCGAGCTGTCAAGAAACATTACTCTAAGGCCTGGCTCTCCTTTCAGCTCTGACCAGCCGAGAGAGAGTGCAGGCGAGCAGGACAATGCAGAGTGCTGGGGGGCAAGAAGCTAGAAAGCGCTCGCAGAAATCTGCTATGACGGTGCCTTTTAACTAAGGCTGTGGACCCCGCTCTTTATCGAGAGCTTGAAACTTGAATGCACCCTTTAAGGTAGAAACTGTAGAAAGTGAAGGGCAATGCTGGTATCGAATATCTGGGTCACATAGCCAAGGTAGCTAGCGTCTAAATGGAGTCTGGCTTTGATAGAAAGGCGTGTCAGATGAACGGGGGGAAAACTCGGATGCACGCTGACCGATTTTGGCATATTTTAATTGCTGCTTTTCTTTATTATTTTCATTAGTCTGAGTCTTAACAAACTGTCAGATTATACGCTGCACATCTCCCATCTTTGTTTAGAAAAGGCTCTGAGAGAGATTTAGGGAGAATGCAGACCAGACCTCCAGCTTATCTGAGCTCTCATCCATCTTAGTTTGATGAGGAAAGCTCATGTTTGCGAGCTCTGCTGGTGGATCTACGGTGGCTGAGTTTGACAAATGCACCGCACTTGTTCTAAACATCCGTAATTTCAGCAGAGTGCGGTTACTTAAAGAAGGATTTTAGAGTCTTGTCTCACTTGTGTTTCTGGTGTCTCTCTTGCTTTAGTTAGGGTAGAGAATGCACTTAAAAGCTTGCATCTCAATGTGGAAAACGAACCAGTATATCAGCCAGTACTTAAAGGATTAGTTCATCTCAAAATGAAAACTCTGACAGCATTTACTCCCTCTTGTCATTCTACTAGTGTATGACAGAATTAGCTGAATTTGAAAACTGGATCACTCTTAAAAAATAATAATAAGTGAATCTCCTAGTTTATTAAAAAGGTAAGACTTAAAAGGGTGATTGATTTGCTAATCAGGGATCAATGCTTGTTTCATGAACATTTTTCAGTGAGCGCTGACTTAAAAAGGGCGCTTATTATATTTTTACAATACGTAATGTTTGTCTTGGGTGCCTTTATTTGTCTGTACAGTTTCAGTCCAAAATACCCCCTTGATAATTTTTTATAACAGTGAGAAAATGTATTTTTGTGGGTGTGTCTAAAAAACAGTTTAAATGCAAATGAGCTGCATATTGCCGCCCCATCTGTAGAAGACACGTAGCGTAGACATGTAGTTGCAAATTAATGAGAATTAGTTGATGTTTAGTTGACATGTAGTTACAAAGTTACTTAGTAGAATGTAGTAGAATGTCTAAATGGACAATAGAAATAAAGTGTAACCAAACTCTTTTGTTCAGTCTTATATCCAAACTAAGAGCTTTGGGATTGCTTGCAAGATATTGTTGACGTTACAGCAACTCAAGAGAGGAGAAAAACAGTGAGGGCGTAAACTACAGTATAGTAATGCAGGCTGGTTAATCAACCCCTAGTGGCCCGACCCTATGCAATGTGACGTCAGGCATAGTGAGACTGATTTAGTTTAAAAGGGATTAAAAAATGAGGAGTGGGTGTTTTTTTTTTATCATTGTAGGTTGCTTTCACACACTGCCAACACATATTGTACAGATACAATGTAAAGTGGATTTTTGCATAATAGGTGCCCTTTAAATGCTACTGTATGACTTAATAAGTGTAAATATAGTGCATGAATTGTTTAAACAATATTTATGGTCTCTTTTTTTTTTGCCCCAGTCCTTGTTTACTTTCATTGTAAATAATCTAGATATCTTTTCAGATGGAAGAAGGTCTTATGGGTTAGTCTTTGTTATACATTTTTGAGTAAACAAATTCTTTTAAGCTTCTTGAATGTTTCTTAATGCTCATTAGTGGTTAGGCATTTGTACCTTTTCAAAGGCTTACCGAGCAAGGTTTGTTGATCAGACGTTGAAGCGATCTTATTCCCCAAAGTACACAGCAGTATGTTTTGTTTGTGTTTTTTTTTTGGTTTTCCTTTTTATCACAGCATTATTTAGTATCAAATAAGCATTTTTATTTATTATATTTAGTTATTTTTTGCATTTAAATGACTTTAAGATACAGCTGCTTTTTAAACACACTTGGTGACAAACAACCTCACATAAGACATTGTGTTATGTGTGTTATGTGTCATGTTTGCACAGTGCAGTATAGACAGTGGTGGCCAAAAACATAAGACACTAGTATTTTCACCAAATAAAAAATGTAAGTCAGTTACTACTATAAATATCAATTTTCTTTTCCAAACATTCAATTTGCAATTAATTAATGGTAATAACTTTTGTTGTTTAAAAAAATTGTTGTTTGCACAAGGAGTATGACAACAGCCAGTGCTCCACACAGAGACTTGATCTCATCATCATTCAGTCTGTCTGGAATGACATAAAGAAACGGAACAAACTTGTACTAAATCCAAAAGAACTGTGGAAATGTCTCCAAGATGGCTCAAGAAACCTACCTACAAAAGCTTTAAGAACTTGTGTAAAAATGTGTGTGTGTGTTTGTATATAGAGTATATAAATATATATATATATATGTATATATGTGACTGGTACAGTATATGGCTGCAAGAATACTTTTAGCTGTAACACATATGACCACTTATGTTTTAGCTTTTACCTTCTTGCCACAACAGATCAAGGTTCCAAAAGCAGCCTTTTCTTCTGTGTCTGGGTCAAGGCACGTCTTTGACCTTCCATTCTCCATTTCTGCTTCCCTACTTACTCTGCTGCTGCCTCAAAAGAATTACTCTCAGCTTTGCAGAAAACCTTGGTTTATAGAAATGTAGGTTTTGCTCTCCTAGCCCCATAACTTACAAATAAAGAAATAACCCTCCCACCATCACATCCTCTTTATATTTGCTGTTTCTGGTGCTCCATTGCCCATGGAGCTCGAGTCTGGCAAAGACATGCTGAAGATGAGAAGAGTAGATAGCTGCTACTGCTGCAGTGTGTGCCCTCTTTTTCTCTCTCTCTGTCTTTCTCTCTCTCGCTCTCTCTCCCCTCCCTCTATGGCCCACAAGCGGTAAACATTATGTGTTGACATATGGCCCTCACAGATTTAATCACCTTTATTACATTTTGTCGCTGGAAAAATATGAAGCGATACAACTTTGCACATTACGGTATGTGTATCTGTTTTCTTTGGGCACAAAGGTCTATCCAAAACGACAGATGCATAACCAAAAAGTGTTTATTTGAAAATATTTGCCTCTGCGCATTTAATATTTATTGCATACATATTGAATATTTGAATTGCATCAAACGTGTAAATTATTCACTGTCATAATTACCTGTGTTTATTCACATAGTTACTACTCGACTGTTGATTGAAGCTTATTTGTTATTCATGGAGCAAACCTTGTGCCAAAGGACTCTCCTGATGATGTAACTTCATGTAATTACAGGCAGATGACAGTAATGCAAAATCCATTATGTCGTTTAATCGCTTTATAAGAATGCACAGGGGGCCATCTGGGGTCTATCACTCAATCATACAGTGAAAGTGTCGGATAGGCATACAAGCCTACGCTGACTCCTCGGTCCTTTGTGAGTGTTTGAGTGCTTTTTAGTAATGTGTTGTTCGCCAATCTGTGCTAATCCCATGATCCCCCTATGCAACGTATTATGACGTTTTGATCATGTCTCACTCCCCCTCCTCCATCAACACTCGCTAAACACTGAGAAACAATAGCATCATTTAATGAAGTCCTGAAATACAGACGTTTCTCTAGCGTGAAACCAAATGTTCCTATTTTTCATCAATCTTTTTCACTCCCATTCTTTTTCTTTGTGCATCCAACCTAAAGATGTTGCCTCCGGGAAAAGCAGGTAAAAAAGCCATCAAACCCAAAAGCACTTGACAGATTTGTGATCAGTGGCACAGTTCTCCTGAAATTGTCTAGTGGTGTATTTTTACTGTGGAAGTGAATGCTCACCCTTTAGAGAATAGCTTCATTATGTGTCCCCCAATAGAAATCGCTGCTGGTTGGTGTGATTGTTGCTGTAGATTGGGTATTTTACACTCAAGTGCCTGAGATCAGAAACTTAGAGAGCTTTTCAACCCAAATTAAGAGGAGAAGGAAAGTCTGTTTTGGAGGTTGGTATGTCTTCTCTGCCCATTTGGTTGAAGCATAGACCTTTTTCCCCCACCTAAATCTCATCTTCAGTCTGTTGAGCTCAAGCAATTATCTCAAGTATTGCTCTTTAGACGTTATTTTCCCAAATGCTCCAAACGTCCCTATGTTCCGCTCTCAAACAAGCCATTATGCTTTCATCCATTTTCAATTTGGACCACAAACTTGAGGAACTGCCACTAGCCCTCTTAGATCCCAACAAGACTTAGGCTGTGTTGCACCTTCCAACATACCTACAAAATAGGGATCTTGGCAAACAATGGCAGTGTTTGAACTAGGCATTTATTTACCATGGCTTCTATCATCCACTCCCTTGCTCTCAGTGTGTTCCTTTGTATAATATCCCCCCCTTCCTTACTCTAAACATTGTCACACTGTGTGCAGTCATGACTTGAGACCATATTACCAAAGCAATATTTTTAACAATACAGATTTGCTTTGTGTAGACACAGGTTATTAGTTTAAATTGTTACTTCTCCATTTAACATTTATAGTAGTAGTGTAGTTTGAATATATTTATTAGGATAAACCCCTTGAGATGTGTCCTCTTGTTTTGATGAGGAAAATACAACATAATTAAAATTAAAAATTAATTATTAAATTAAAAAAACAACAACTAAACACTTAACAATACATCCCTGAACAACCCAAAAAAAATAGTGTGTTTCACTATGTATAACATGGTTCCTAATAAATATCACAAAGCTACTAAAAAGCACCCTTTATAGAAATTGTAAATAAAATCTGAAATAACAGCCTATCCTCTGACATGTTCTAGAAATTTCTTTGTTTTTATCACTGCCGTCAATGTGCAATGCCCATTCAGTTCAGAGAGAAAGAGACTGGAGGCCTTCAGGCGCTTGGCTTTTTGAAGTGGAAGTGGATGAAAGACTCAACCGTCATTTCAACTCATATTGTGTTTTCCATGCAGAGTTCAAAGTTCAGCGTCCTCAACTTTTACCAATGCCAGAGGAAGTTGTCCTGCAGAGAACTGCGGATTTCCTCTCTCCATTTGTGCTCTGTTTTTCATTTATCTGTTTCTCTCTCTACCTAACCACATCTCTTCCATCTCTTTGTGTTACCCTCTTGTTATTAGCATTGTCCCTCCCCTGTGGTGAGTATCCTTGTTAGGACAGATTTATACGTCTACTGAAGCTTGAATTAAAAGGCTCTAGGCAAACTCAAAAAGGGGATTTGTTAGCACAGAGCACTTGCTCTTATAATCAACCAACACTGAGCTTGCGTATGCACTGTAACAGTGGTAATAACAAAAAACAACAAATTGGCCGCTGTGACTGTGTTTTATTTCACCTTTGTCTTGTTACAAAAAAAATTTTGCTCAGACAAAGCCATAAAACAGCCTTTTCAAAATGATTTCTAGGTTCTTTTCTCATTGGCCCACGCGACTGACCTTGGCGAACAAGCTGGGCTTCAATTTCATTTGAAGTATGAATCCACCTTTACTGTGCCCACTTGCTCCTAACTCATTACCTGACATGATGAATGGGGCCTGTTCCATTAAACTATGCCCAGCCCATGGTGGCATGGGCACCTGGCACTGAGTAATGGCAGTTGCAAGAGTAGACCTGCCAGGGTAGGTAGGAAAGGTGTGGCGGCTTAAGCATGGAGTTGGCTCTCGAATCTGCAGGGGAAAGAGGAAAGTTGTCCACTCCAACTGCCACATGGCCTCCACCCAGCCCCTCACTACACACCATGTTTGGAGAGGAAAGAGCCTTTTGTGTGATCCTATAATGGACTGGCCTCAATTGCCAAGTTCAGCTAGCACATTTAGTCCTCGCCTCCATTATATTCCTACTGGCCTAGTTTCAAAAAAAGAATCGGCTTAAAACGTAGAATCTCATAGTTAAATCTCACAGGGAAAATTCAAATTCTGTCATCATATACTCACATTTTGTTCTTTCTTCTGTGGAACACAAAAGCAATTGCAAAGAAACTTGAAGTCTGAACAGCACTGGACCCCACTGAATTGGAGCAACATGACAGAATTTAATTTGGGGGCGAACTAGCTCTTTAAATGCTAAGTACGTGCAGCTGTGTACGCACTATTTTGCACTTGTGTGTGGGTGCGTCCCATTAAGTGTCTCTTCTCCAGATTGTGTTGTTATAGGTGGAGGGGCTCTCGAAGTACCAGACCGAAGCAGAAGCCCGATGGTGTTACTATGACACCAGACAAGAAGCAGCTGACTTTAGACCATTTTACGTTGCTCTCTTTTTAAATCAGTTGCCTTTGTTGTGTCTGATGTTATTTCCCATCTTCTTTCTAACTGTTCTCCCCTGTCTCATAATTGTCTGCTGCGGTTTTGAACACACCTAACTTGTCTTCTTCCTTCCTCTCTTTCTGAACAGACAACCGTCGCACTGGTTTGGAAAGATCTCGTTCACGCCACAATGCAAACCCTATGGTCCGATGATCACTTCCCGGCTAAGGACGTTTGCCAAGTGCCAAAGACCTAAGAGTGGGGACAACGCTGAGGAGGGCTGAAGAGGAATGGAGAGAAAGCTCTTCGGCCTCCGCACACATCCACACGTGCATGCATACAGAATGCAGAACAAACCTCCAGATGTGCGTCACAGCTCCAGATGCTTCATCACAGGATCACTTGACCCTCACTTATCTCTGAAGCCTTATATACTACATGCTCTTTGCGCATTGGGCCTATCCAATTTAGCAGCATTTGTTTATTTGTCATTTTCATGATTACGCCGGTTCTGTTTATATCTCAGTGCATCTCACCAAGCTAACTCCCCTGATCTGGCTCACGTCCACCTCGCTGTCTGCAAACAATCAATGATTGGCTGCGGTTTGATCTCGCTCTATTGGATTTTTCGCCACACAAACACACTCTTGTTGACAAAAGGCCAAAAGCACCATAAAGGACTGCGTGAGTTCTGTATGCATATCAGCAGAGGGACTTTATTTGCAGTGTTGATTGAACAAAACCTTGACTTGAGTGATTCTGCTTGCCCCTTTTATTTTTTTCGACTGAAAAAAAAAAAGAACATTTCCAGTCTGTAATTCTCAGCCTCCGCCGTTTAATCTCTGATCACTGCCTCTCTTTCTATATTACAGATCCTATATATGTAGCGACATGAAAAAGCTGCTGATATTAGCTTCAGTGCTACCTTGTGTACACACTTGTACTGTGTAAGAGCTGCCAGTGCCACAAGGTATCTGAGGTGGTTGAAAGATATTGCTCTTTATCTACGGTAAACACTTCAAAGATGCGTAGACGTTTCTCTTGCAGAGTCAAAGGTTTTATTAAGTGAATCTGCAGATATGTGAAGCAAATGCGAATCAAAGAGATGCCATTCATTTCAGTTTTCAAACATGTCACAGGTTTTCTTCGTGATTTCTTTGTAAGTCACTGTGCTTTTAGCTCTTAGCCCTCTTCTAGAAGAGCATTTTAGTGAACTGTAGCTTAGTGGTTTTTCTTTTCAAGATCCACTGGTCACCTTTAAGAGCTCTCTCTTACTGACCTGCCGCATTTACCTCTCCGTCTCAGCACTGAACACTGTCCAAAACATTACAAAGAGGAGTGTTTATCTGATTCAGTTTCAAAGTTTATCTTTCACAATTTTCAAAATATGTATTTATTCACAGTTTACCAGATATCGCCCGAAGCCTTTTATATGTGAACGTTAACCCAACTCTGGATGTACATCCGTAAACAGTGACAGTGGAGCGATGTTCGCAACATGGTGGCTGTCTTCATGTGAAAACCATTAGTGAAATCTTTCCGCAACCTCCCCTCACTCTTGCTTGTGGCGTTAGTAGTCATTTTCCGTAATGTTCCCCCGCCCCCCACCCCCCCATGTCCATAACACCGCAGGCAACAGTATGCTAAACAGTCTCTTATGGGTGACTGGAGTCATACTGACTCACATACTGGTAACATGGCCACGATGAAATCTTCTGCATTTGTAAATGAGGGGAAATTGTTAGGTTTGAGCACCCAATCAAAGCGTATATAGTACAGAAACAAACCACTGTTAGTCAGGCTTGTGTTTGTCATACACTCTCTCAGGAGAGAGAGGAAAGGTCGAGATGCAGCGAATCACAATCCATTGATTTGCCCTTTGAATGGTTTCCAACACCACACAACAGAAGCTGTGCTCGGCTCTCACAGCTCTCACTATCGGTTATTTTAAACTCATGTTAATGGTAATTACAGCATCCACACACTGTCAGTGCAGACACCTTCGACACGCATTGTTATTTCCCAGCCAAACTCCGGTTACGTATATTATGTGACTGGCACAGGCACTGGCACCAGAGAATTTTTGTAATTTTTTGGGTAGATCTTTTTTCCGGTTTTGATAAATGTGCCAAACTTTCATGTGGTTAAAAAGTTACTAAACTGAGATTTCATATGATGATTATTAAAAAAAATTAATGAAAAACAGGGGATTCTCGTTTAAATCACACTTTAAGATTTTCAATATGAGAGTAAAGTGATGAATCACGTACACAAGACTGAAACTAGCAACCATTTAGACTCTGAAGAGATGTAGGGCTTAGGGATGTCATCTTTTTTTACAATGCTAATATCAAATGTTTATAAAATTTTCTTCGAAATTGTGTAATTTATAGACTTTTTTCCCCTCTTTCCTAAGAAAACATTGTTTTATATCAGTGATCTTCTCCATCTGTTATATTGGTGTTAAACTTGTGTATTACTATAGGCTAATATATGTGTTGTGTATTTGATAGAGAGTATATCCTAATGCAGGTTAGAGTCTGCAGGTGACTGACTGTGTAACATTTTAAGTCAGATCCAATATTTTAATTGGATGTTAGGCAGAGACCAGAAGCAGGCAAGAAAATATGAAGTTACTAGTGCCAATTTGGGTTCTCTGCTGTCTCATTTATTAACATTTGTTCAATATTCTCGGTTCAGATTGTATGATGGTGCACTTTAACTTGTTAAATATAGACCTGGAGCGATCTTTTAATTTGTGATTTCTTTGCATATCATTGCCAAAATAGACTGCTTGCATGTACGGTAACCGCTCTTGACAAGTGATTCAATCTCCATTCTCTCCGAAGTCTCCTCCAGTTCTCTCTTATTCCCTCACATTATAATTGGCGCTTGGAACAAGATCAAAGTTAAATGGGTGAGAACAACTGCAACTGTCTCAGGACATTGTTTCATTTTTTTTTTAGGTAATATAAAACTCCATAGCCCTGCCTTTTTTTCCTTGACATTGTGTTTATTGTCTTAAGCAATTTATATTTGTAACATCTTTTATTTTTATCTGTGACAAAAAAAAAAGTGAAAATGGTTATGCACATTGTTCCTGAGTATGTAACAGAACATCATACTAAATAATAACCGCTTTCTCCAAAAAAAAAAAAGTGTCTCTTTTATTTCCATTATGAGTTATGAATTATGCCTTCTCTTGATGTAGACTCACGCTGTGTCCTAACCAGCCCCTAAAGCACTAAACGCTGTCTCTGTCTGAAAATTTGGAAAGGTTTTGTTAGAACTTAACACGGCAAACATCAGGACATTTGGTCAGTCACATGATTTTGATAGACTCATGTAGACAGTCAGGTGAACATTCAGTGAACAACCAGTCTGTTGGTTTTCTTTTCTTGGATATAAGAAATACAGCTGTTTTAACATGAGGATGAATAAGAAACTGTAGTACAATGTACCTGCAATTTCATTCCACCAACATCCTTTTCTATCCATTTTTAGCTGAATACATTTTCAATTGATATGATTAAAATCAAAATCATATATTCTTGAGATCATACTGTCAGAGTGTGGGCTATTCACACATTATTTATATGCATAAAAAAAGGAAATTAGAGTAATTAGACTTACATTTTCGTCTTAACATTTGAACTCTGATTCATCAATAATTGATTCTGTGCAAAACTTGCTTATTGTGCTGGATAGATCCAACCACGGTCAAATCCCACTAGTCCAAAATCTGTAAATATATACTATATATTAAACATTAAACATATTCTGAGCGACTGTGATCACACTGTGCAGACTTTTCATTTTCAGTAGACACACTTAAATATTCTTAAGATTATTAAAGGGGTCATCCGGTGCCACATGGCACAGTAGTACTGGCGTCATACTGACAGAGGCCACTCCCACAATAGATGATTGACAGCAGCTTGTCACACAGACTGAACTGGTGTCTTACCTCAGAGCCGTCATCAGACCGAGACACAGAGACAAGCAAGACTCCTAAAGCCAAGTTCAGACTGCACGATTTTCAAAGTAGTCGCGTCACGGATCCTTTCGCACTGCATGACTACCTGGTGTATCATTCAGTCGCTGCTGTGTTCACACTGCATGATAGATCGGCGACAGGGGGTTTCACACTGCATGACTTTACAATAGGAACAATCGCAAGTGAGTGTGCAAGACTGGGATTATTATTAAAAATTATAGCAAGCAAAATAAGCTTGCCATACAAACTGCATGTGCGCTCATTTGTAACGAAAAGAAGATTATAGAGGAGGATATTTATCTTCTATACTTCCGTAACTCCTCCCCCAACATCCTTCTGCCCTATATGTAGCCCTCTCATTGTAAATAATTGCCGATGTTATTTTCAGTCAGAACACATTCACACAGAATGATTTTGAATCGCCGATAGGTCCAGATATTTAGCATGCCAAATATCTCAAGGGTGTCTGCGACATGTCTGTGTTTCTCTCAGATTGCATCTTTATTAGTTTACTCTGTGTGACTGTCACACAGTGCATGAAAGCGCACCGATTTGCCTGTGATTTCAGGCATTTGTTGGCAATTTCTCGAGTCAAAATCGGGGCTAAAATCATGCAGTCTGATCTCAGCATAAGTGATTGAGGTGTTTTGTTGCTAAATGTATTAATGAACATAGCAGTAGTCATTTACAGTGTTGCCAGATTGGATAGACGATTTCCAGCCCACAAGCTCACAAAAACCCGCTCAAAAACCGCCCAAATTTCAAAACAATGTGATCGAATGTAAATCAAGGTTCATAAGAGACATTTTTAACTCAATAAAACAAAATAATGATGACAAAATAACATAAACACAATGCAAGATAAATCGGAGAAAATACATTAAAGAGAAATAGCCTACCAAATATAAAAAATATGCAAGCAGCACAGTCAAAAAGACAAAAAAAAAAAACATGTCATCGAAAAAACTGCATAATTTTTTATTATCTACATTCAGAATTCAAATGCAAAAAAAAGTGTCCAATATAGTGATCATGCACACACCATGACAGTCAAAGCTATAATTCATTGATGCATACTGCATGATAATCCGACATAATTAAAAAATAACAACTTATACCTTTCACTCTATAATTTCACACAGAACTAGAAAGACTTTGAAGTTTACATTGAACATTATACAAAACTTTGCACAGTCGAAAGTAACAAGTCCAGCAGATTTCAATACTAATCTGAACCATATAAAAAGAGAAAAGACAGGTTCGTAAAGCTTTTTTAATTTAACTGTGCTCTGATTTCGAGGTTGCAGTAAAAGTCTTCAAGTCATCTCTCCCTCAACAGGTGTAGTTTACGTTGTGAGAGTTAAAACTCTATACCATACTTATTTAGCCATGAACACTGTACAGTTCTACATACGTTATCGTATGAACCCGCCCAATCTGGCAACACTGGTGCGCGCGTGGAGCAGAGTTGCAAAGGAAACGGCGTTAACGCAACAAAGGTCACGCTGGAAGCTCTCTCGCTGCAGTTTTCACTACTTTCAGGTGAGTTTAGTTCCTAAAACAAAATATCGCATACAAACGTCCCTAACACTGACATGTTTCCATTAACGTAAGATATTTATTTTATATATTGTTTAGTGTCTTTGAAAAGTCTGTTAGCATCTTAGCGGTTTTCAGGTAAAGTTAACCGTTAGACTAATAACTCTATTAAGCTCTTGAATATGAAACTTTGGGCTCTTGATTCAGCGTTAATTCAGTTTTCATGTGTATATGAGAGAAATAAAAGATTTTGATAAGTCTTTAAAGGTTTTTACTTGTTATAGAAAATATGCTAATTTAAAGAATTGATGATGACACTTACATGGAGAGTGTAACGTTAATTAACTGAAAATTTTCATGGAAATAAAATATATAGATTGCTATGTGATTTCAGGAAGAAAGAAAGTCTAAAACAGACAAGAAGCTCCACGATATCAACATACCAAGGGAGCTCCTGACTGACTTACTTCATCTCATCAAATAACTTGGTAACTTTATGCATTTTTCTGAATTTCACCTATGCACCTGTTATTTTCTAAAAAAAAAAATAATAATGATGATGATGATGTTACTGGATGTTGGTTCTGTCTCAAATGTCTTTAGTTTCTAGATTATTTAGTGCTGATGGCCTTCTCCACACAGTAGAGTCAGCGTGAATCTCCTTCAGACAACATCTCCAAGATGACATAAAACCACAGGACTAGTGAGTCAAGTCT
>JAUCMU010000026.1:20127382-20162317 GCA_032275025.1 Enteromius treurensis | reverse complement strand
TTTATAGCTGTATTTATAAACTGCTTACTAATGACTATTAATGTTGGAACAATGCTTTATAAAGGATGAACTGACTACTTACTAATGCTTAACTAATGATTCATAGTGTGCAGTTATTATAAAGCATTGACGCAGTTTGGAATAAAGTGAAGGTGAGTAAAAGATGATAGGCTTTTGCTTTTTCTTTTTTTCTTTTGCTTAAGTGTCTAAACACTTTTTGGGCCACTGTGTCTGGCATTCTCTGTCCTTCTCTCATAGTTTGAAGCATCACAAGGTGACTGCTGATATTAAGCGCTGCTCTGCTGCGGCAGGCCGGCACCCTGATGGCTGTTTCATGTAGAGCTGTAGACTGCTTTCGCCACGTTCCATAAACCCGCTTATTATACAGCCGCCCAATGTGATTGTGTCTTCTTGTTTCCAGTGGAGAGGCAAACAGAGCTAAACTCTCTCCCCATAAACACCATCCATGCTGCTAAAACACGCAGTCACACATAGCTATTGATCAGAAACAGAAATGTCTGGGGACTCGCGGCTCCACATCCACACAACCGCCTTTACATGCATGGCAGCCTCAGCCAATCTGGACAGGTGATGTGGCGTGACTGTTAGAACGCAGCTGGTGGTAAGTGTGTGTAAGTGTGGTAAACGACTGGCATCCTGGAGGTTAGGCAAACAAAGATGTCAAGGGATGACACGGGCCCATTATGGCAGGAAGTGAGGGGGAAAGACAGTGAGATGCAGGGAGATCCATCAGTGGCTACGTAAACCAAGCAGCTTAGCTTCCCGCTGCTCTGTCACCACAAAAACCAGAGATCTGTTTGAGGTAGATGAATGTCCTCGGAGAGCAATGTGAGAAGATTTTGTGTGTGTTTGTGGGCTTGCTGTATACAGTATATTAACCTCAGTATGTCTTAACAGTATGACAACAGGCGTGTTAGGGAAGCAGTCACCGCATGTTCAGAAAGGCCAGATGGCCAAGATGCTCTGGCCAAAGGAATGGAAAAAAAGGTCTCTCCAGCTTTTCCACCAGCTGTGTTGTAATAAAACACATTTATATCATGATGGCTGCACCATCCCAGTGGTGTGTTTGCAGCATGCTCCATTCATATGGCAGTATGGTACACTGGACAGAATAAAACATAGAAAGCTAATGCCTACTGGCACTACAGTCTGTCAAACCCCTATGCACTGTTTTGTTGAAATAGTGTCCATTTCTAATAGTAAAGATGATGAGGATTCTTCCTCTTCCCACTCGGCGTAAATATTAATAAGTATGTGGCTTTCTTAGTTCTCGAAAGTGGCTTACAAATTGATTACAATGGAAACAATCAAAGTCAACAAAAGAGCAATAATATGCAAGTGTTATAAGCGGTAGGCTATATCATTTTTTTTTAACAAAAAGAAAATGATAGAATAGAAAAAGAATAGCGCAAGCTAGTGTTAGAGGACTTTTTTTGCTTTTGTTAATTGTATAATAAATAAAAAGAAAACAACTTATCCCTTTACGTTCCACGTGAACCGAAAGTTTGTGACTTGATTTACTAGAGAAAAATTATACTGAATGAGGAACATTATAACAAATTTTATTGGTAAATCATTTTTCCCTACTCTTTGCTCTTTTTTGGTCTTAGAATCCTTTCACTTCTCTGTTCATGGGTATTTGTATAGAGTGAAATATGACCCTCACCGTAGGCACTAGGGCACGACGCACATCAGTATGCGGATATGACCTGTGCAGTTGTGCGGTCAGCGGCGAGGTAAGACCGCCACCTTCGTAAATCCTGTCCCGCTGTCCCCAGCTTTCTCCTCTGCCATCAACCCTCAGCCCACGGGAGCCGTTAATGGAATGTCAAATCAGAAGCGGGCTGAACGGGTGACAGAGTAGTCAATAAGGCTGGGATGTTCCGTCTGGTTGAGGTCGCGGCCGCCCTGTCTGTGTCCTTGTTGCTTCTAACAACAAACATGGAATAATTTAGCTTTTCTGGGTTGAAGACGGGTTGAATTGTAAAGTCACAACACTGACAAGGAGCCCTCTTTTCTACGACACGCATACTTGCACAAAGTTTCATCAGTAACAGTGAAGCCAATCCGATTGCTAATTCTGAAAATTCTGTTTATATGAACACTACATGTTGCAATCTGATTTACATATTAGTTTTTAGTGCAAGACATGTATTCCTCACAAAATATTAGCAAATGCACATTGCTCAGTCGCCACACTTCTAAACTGGAGAAAGCAACCTCGATAATGTCACCAATATACTTACTTTAGTTTTTTTTTTAAGCACATTTTTATTAAATATGTACACTCATTCACTGACCATGGAAAATGTGAGATGTAAATATACATAAGAAAGCTGATATATATGTCAGGACCTTTTAGTTTGCAAGAAGCGAGATGTAAAGAAAGTCATGTGCAAAAGTAGTTGGATTGAAATGCCTACATGCTTATTTTTTCTCTTGTTGATTGGGTTATTTTAGGTCTTCACCAACCCCTTCAATTCAATCGATATTTAACTTGCATTGAACACAATCAGATTGACTGGGTCAAGAAGCCATCAATCTACTTATAAATAAATTATTTGGATGTGTATAAATGTAGTTTTTAAAAAATATTGGCAAGCATATAGTGAAAGCATTGTAAATTAAAGCTTAAACTTAAGGCTATGATAATCAGTGCTGAGGTGAAATAATGGATTCATTTTATTAATTGTAATTCACCAGATTTACATTATTTTATGTTATATTTTAATATAGTATAGAGAATGAATTAATAATAATATGGAGAATGTATTATTACAGTGAATAATTTTTTTCTTCTTCCTTAAAATTATCCTTGAGACTTAATTGGACTCTTTCTTGGCCTGCTCTAATACCATTTAACAGTAGCAGGTTTTGGGACAAGTGTTCCCCCGATCATCCAAGCCTCCTGGGGATTTAAGAATTGTTGAAAATCACACAGATAAAAGGCAGCTTTCGAGACACAGTGCTGTGCTATGTGATCTTCAGATACTCCCAGCCTTTCATTCGTTTGGCACCTCTCTTTGTTTCTCCGTCAGATCTGTCATTCGGTTTGATTCTGTATTCACATTTAACTCTTCTACATTACCAACCACCTGCTGGAGTTACGACACTTTTTTTTTTTACCCTGAATTATAGATCATAACTTATAAGATGCTCTACAAAACTGTGTAAATGTTTACGAAATGCTAAGGTGATTTATCGTCAACCTGTTTTATTGTTTTCACGTTCTCAGTCTGCAAGGCTCAAGGTTAGAAGAGGACTGAGCTGAATGTGTGCTTATGCACGTCTGAGGATGACCATCACTCAAAGTCACCTGCCTCTTGTTTATTCTCAGTGCTGGAGTGTCTGGGGTCAGTGCCATCAGTGTTATGTATTAGTTGCCGTGTCCATGTTAAGGAAACTCAATAGAATACGTTTAAATAATGCATCTAAAAAAGGCCAGAGGTTTGCATGCATTGTCAGAATAAGGACCGCCATGTGTCAGAAAGTGTTGTAGATCCTGAATGATAATATTCCTACTCGCTTATGATAAATTATTGAAGCAAAAATTGTTTTGCAAACAAAACATATTTGTGAATTACATCTAGAATTTATTAAGACAGCATACCTTTCGGGCGCATTCAGATACATAATTAATGAACAGAAGAAAAACACAAGAAAACATATGGATAACCTTTAAAACATCATGTTTTCAAAAGAACCATTTGGTCAAGAACTGAGCTTTTTGTTTGCAACATCTGTGGATTGTTTGGCTCAATGAGCATCAAAGGTACTGAGCAGTTCTCTTCACAAATCACCTCACGCAGTGAATAAAGTTAAGCTTTACTGAACGTAGCCTGGATCTTAGTCAGAAAACTAGAAGACCTCTGTTCAGTAATTCATGTGAATGTTGTGATCAGTGAAGTTTTTGTTACAAACTTTTTTCAAAATATATTCCTTTGTGTTTGTAAGAAAAAAATGTGGTTACACTTTATTTTGATGGTCCCTTTTAAACAATCTGTTCACAATAAGTAGCTTTGCATTTACATGTCAACTAACTCTCATTAGAATATTAGTACACTCTCTAATTAATATCTGCTAACTCTTTATTGTGAAGGTCTCCCAAAAAAACACTCTACTGACTATAAGTAACTTTACAAGTACATATCAACTTATTCTAACCCTAACCCTACCAGTCTGCTAATACTCTGCTAGCACTCTATTGAGAGTTAGTAGATATTTAGGTGCAATGTTACTGTACGTATAATCAACAGAATATGTTAAAGGGACCATCAAAATAAAGTGAAACCAAAAATTCAGATAGGAGTGGAACTATTCCTTTAACTATTAAAAATGATTTTTCCCTCAGTAAATTCTTAATTTGCTGCTTAACAGTTAGTAAGGTATGTGTATAAATGTGTATATTATATATATATATATTTATATCTTCATTGGGGTCCAGTGTCATCATATAGACAAAAGAGTTTAGAAGTGCATTATTCAAATTGTTTTTTGTGTTCCACGGAAGTACAGTTTTGGTAGATGATGTTAATATTTCATTTTTGGGGGAGCTACCCCTTTAAGAAGAAATGTAAAAGTAGTTACTTGTGAAGCTCCCTACTTATCTAATATACCTTGTTAATCTCTCCCTGAAAGGTGTCTTCCCTTCTGGCTGCTGTGGAACATCAAGTAGACTTGTGGGGGCTGTTGTTTGCCACATTCGCTGGCACCGAACAGTGGGAGATCTTCAGAACCGTCCCCTCTTCCCCACTGCGTGGCATGTCACTCAACTCTTACTCGCTCAATTCATCTCTGTCAGGACACTGCTGACGACGTTGTTTGATGACTTCTGTTGGCTCCTCAGGTGTCACGTCACAACGTCCCGAGGGTCTGTATGCGGTCTCATTATTCTCATTTTTCCATAGAATCATCATCTCAATGGAGACCCGCCAGTGCCATACCCACGTGGCATGCCGTGGTCGATAAATGAGCAGACATCAGGGTGAACGCAAGGACGTTTTTTGTGCAATCCGTATCGAGGTTTGTTTTAAATGCTGTGAAATGGGATAGTTTGAGTGATTACACATAATGTGTTTAGCAGTAAAGGTCAAAAGCTATTTGTCATCAAGAGCTCTGCTTAATTGATGGTTTTGAAAAGGCTATTTGGCGCATTCAAAAAGGTAGCAAACATACATTACCAAGGACGCTTGCTTGACCTTGTGGAGTTTTCCTTTGGTCTATGCCCATTTAAGGTAAACCATGATGCTGGTATTATTTGATTGCTGTTGCCATGAGGATGTGGGCAGAGTGGCAAATCTTTAGTAGAGCTCCATACAGGACAAAAAGGAGGGGAGAGAGGGAGGTGCACGGAGGCAGCCGCTGAAGCAGAACAACATCTGCACACAGTGCGCAGGCCTTCTGCATTAACACACGGCTCCTGCCGCGCAGCGCTTTGCGGCCTAGCAGGCTGTGACCTCCCACAGGCTCAAGAGGAGCTCTTCCTCTTAAAAGCCAGCTGTGCCCTTCTCTCTGCCAGCCAAACACTCCACAGTCCAGCTGTTCAACTGAGCTCGACAAGGGATGCCCGGCTAGTTGTTTCATTCCTACAGTGCCTGTTGAAAGGTGCATGGTAAAAAGTGGAGGGCAGGTGACTATTTGAATAAATGATAACCTTGATAAGTGTTTACTTTCTGTATTGTTCTTTTTTTTTTTTTTTCACAGACCTGCTGTGAAAATGTCCTGTAATTGTGTGAAAGATTCATTTGTTTTACATGTTAATGACCAGATTCCTACCATCGACATGATGAAAGGCGGCGTTCGTGGAGGATTGAATGCAGATTACAGTACATTATGTCTCATTCCCCGGTGAGAAAACATTACAGTATAATGCACAAAATGCAGTAATAAGGCTTTTTATTCTTGCTTAAGAAAGAAATGTTTCTTTAAAGAACCTTTGTCCAAATGGTTCTTTGTGGAACCAAAAAAGGTTCTTCTAAGACATTGCTGTGAAGAACCTTTTAAGCACCTTTATTGTTAACGTATAAAAAAATAAAAAATTGCACTTTTCTTGAACACTGACCTTGTTAAATGTCCCATGTACTTTCTATAGCAATAAAAGAACAGTGCAAAATTAAGTTGACCTTTTCTAAACCGAATCCTAATTCTAACCTTAACACTAGATACATGCTGTTAATTAATATTTCATTGTATAATTACTCAATAAAATCATTTAAAGACACAATGACTGGAGATTTTGTAAACATTTTAGTCCTTGTTGCAGTGTAATTATACATTTAGGTCTACTGACTAATATTAATTAAATGATGGGACAAAACAGGGTGCAAAATTGAAAAATTAAAACCTTGTACTCAGACAAATTAAACTGCATATATGAATATATGTATTAAACAACCGAGCTATGCTTTGATACAACCTTCCAATGTTTCTTTTTTTTTTTATAATTTGAACTGTCAAAAACCCCCCACAAATCTTACTTTGTTGACATCCTTCGGTGTTGACAAATTTGCCCTTTCTTTCACAAAACAAATAGAGCTGATATAACAGCCATTTAGTTTTTTCTGTTGATACTAGATGCTAATTGAACCTGCTTCAGGAAAATAAAATGATCTAAATATTTTAAATCTTTTCCTCAGAAATTGGAAAATGGTGTTGACATTCCATGATTGTGTCACAGCAAATGTTAACATTAGAATATAAAATATTCTAAAACTATAAAACATCTGACTGTGATGTACTCTGCAGAGGACAAATATGATGAGGGGGTCCTTTAGAGAGCCCCTGATATTCCCTGATTTTATTACATTTTTATAAATGTCTGACGATGTTGTCAAAAAGTGGGGACCCAGCTTTTAAATCTTATGACACACCTACAGTGGGGCAAAAAAGTATTTAGTCAGCCACCAATTTTGCATGTTCTCCTGTAATTTTCATCAAAGGCATACCTTAAATATGAGAGACAAAATAAGAAAAAATATCCAGAAAATCACATTGCATGATTTCAAATGAATTTAAATTCCTCTGTAAAATACATATTTGGTCACCTACAAACAAGCAAGATTTCTGGCTGTCACAGACCTGTTACTTCTTCTTTAAGAGGCTCCTCTGTCCTCCACACGTTACCTGTAATAATCAGTTTGAACTTGTTATCAGTATAAAAGACACTTGTCCACAACCTCAAACAGTCACACTCCAAACTCCACTGTGGCCAAGACCAAAGAGCTTTCAAAGGACACCAGAAACTAAATTGTAGACCTGCACCAGGCTGAGAAGACTCAATCTGCAATAGGTAAGCAGCTTAGAGGAGAATTGGTATAATAATGATAAAACTAAATCGAAGGTGATAATTGTGTTAAATACATTCTGTTAATCGCTCATAACATTTAAAATTTAAAATATTATTTTGAAATCTCATAGCAGTTAGACTTGCAGGACCTGTTTTTGTCCCATGTCTCAAGAAGGACATGTTTGGATTAAGGTTAGAAAGGTATTACTTACATGTAATTCTGCATAATGTATTGTAATTATAATAGTAAGTACATGAAATGTGTAACAAGGACACTTCAAAATAAACTGTGTTACCGACATGTTCTCACTGTGGGCCTGTGGTTAGTCTCAGCCACTGATGTCACGCCCAAGGAGCGTTTGCTAAACACATGGCACACAAAAGTGGAAACATTTTAGAAGTTTCAAAAGTCGTTGTCGGATTGGTTAAATTATAGCCCAAAAGATTTCCTGTATATATGTGTGTAGGGGTGTAAAGATTCACGTATCATGTATCATACAGACATCTTCTTATGCCCTTCACTCACTTGGATGTACGTCTTTGTTTACATTGCATGAGTGGATGATTCTGGCAGCAGCTTTCCAATGGGCTGAATTGGAGCGACCTAAACCCTTGATCGCTTAGAATCTGCAATAAAGTTGCTTTATTGTTTACATTTTTCCCCTAGAGAAATTGTTTGGTGCAGCATTCTATAGCTATGGTTATGCTATTATACTTGTCAATCTAAAGCTGTGATGTGGCAACACATGCAGTACGGTGTTCGTCAGGAGATTTGTCAATTATATATTCAAATTAGATTACATTTTTTATACATATTACATTTTAGCATATGTATTTATATAATGTATGTTTATTTGCAACAGTATGCTTACAACAATAAAAAGGCTATTTTAATTTAATTTCTGAAATTAAAACCATAGACATGTCTATGAAACAGCAATATCTGCTGACGCACATTGTGCTTCGTTCCTTCTCAGAGGAACATAACATCTAAAAAGATAATGAGGAAATGACAAGTGCATTCCAAATGACTCAATAATGACGTGCTCGTGCTCTGCTCACTTAGGTCCCCACTAACAAGGGGATAAGGACAATCACTTTGATTTTGAAATGCCCCTATATGTGTGTGACACATTTTTTAACGTGCACCTGAAAACAAAGATGCCTTGATGCCAAACCCCTCACGAAAGAAGGAAGCGGTCATGTTTACAACTGTGGCGACGAGTGCTTATCAGGATCCACTAAACGCTGGATTTTCAAAAATATGTAAAATATTTAAAGTTTGTGACATAGAATCTTTTTTTTTTCTGCTAAAAATCTAGATCGGAAGGAGTATAATGAACAGCTGTTGAAATGGATGTGAAACCCGTTTAAAGTTGCGTGCAATTGAATTGATTGTTATTTAGATTTCTCCTGAGTTATGTTCTTATTCTGTTCTTATAGGAGTGAGACTAGCTGTTTGCTTAACCTCTTTATTATAGTCAAACTTAGCTTATAGTATTGTTCTTTTATTAAAAAAATCAATGCAAACATTGCTGCAAATCAAAAAAAAATGTAATGAAGGGAAAATGTTTTAACAGGTGGTTTTCTGTACCAGATTGAACATTGTAAGCTGATGAACTGAATAAACATATAACTTTTCCTCTGGCAGAAATGAAAGAAGAATGAATGGGGACTCCTACATGTAATGCTCCTATCAAACAGACATTGAGCTCAAGAAGACACAGCAATCCAGAGAAAAGGACACATGCTCTGGTAAGTATCTCCCAGCAACACATATGAAATACCCTCATCGAACACACAGATGCCGACCACACAGGCAAATATAAACACCATGCAGTGAGTTGGAGCAGTGACAACCACAACACCTACTCGCAAAGCCACTGACACCCAAGCAGTCTATCTCTCGCCGACAAACATGCATACACAAACAGCAAACATTTACCACTAAGCAGTAAATGTACTCACACATGGTAATCGGAAGCATCATGCCTGTTCAAACTAAACATCCAATAAACCATTCTCTATCATTGAAAGTTAGGTTCAGTAGATAAAATTAACCCTTGCATGCTAAATAAAAACTGAACTACCATTCGATCCTGTGTTACACCTATTTAAAGAACAACAAAGTCACTAAACTTTTTTTTTTATTCATGTGTTCATTTTACTAGGACAACAAGCAAGCTGAGACCGTCACTCAAAGCATGGATTTATGATACCCCTTATGGTACTCCGGATGATCTGAAGATGTTGCAGCTGTTTTATCATCAGACTCTTTGAGGGCCCAGAGGCAGGTACGTGGAGTTGTCTTGTCCTCATCTCTCGTGAGACATGAACGAGCTCACGACTGAACATTGACGGGCCACTGTTCCTCAGGTTCCGTTCAGGGTGCAGGAACTGATTGATGATTAATGTGGCACTGATTTATGACCTCACTCCTCATAATTGATGAGTGAGCTCATTGAAGCTGTCTGTAGGCCAGCTCAGCATGCTGTGTATGAATCACGTCGGATAAGTGATGAGATCTGGCAATAGTCTGAATGGACTGAACATGTCCTTTGGCTCTGACACCCTCGCTGTCATCTGGCCCAGCTACATAAGCAGACAATTAAGCCAATAAGTGAAAATGGCACCATTTCAATCTAGTTTTAATGAGCAGCATGGAGAGAACAGCTCTACTTCACCTCACAGACGACGATGACTGTATCTGGAGCCGGCAAAAGGTGTGAATGTTTAATGAAGATTTTAAGTCTGTTAAACAACATCAGTGGTGTTTGGCGGAGTGCCTTCTTTTGTCATATCAAAGTCTCATCAATATATACTTTGCTTGAAACATAATGACAACAACAATGCTGTACAAAGCATATCACATGCAGGTTAATTTGCAGACTAAGTTATCTTTGGTATTAGAAAATCACAGAAATATGACTTTTGGCCTGTTTTGCTTTGTTTGAAAGATTTATTATTCCAAACAATTTTGTCAAAAAATGTTTTAAAAACAAAACTGAGGGATCTGATCACTGCGCTGGATGGATGGTGCTGAATTAAAAGCAACAGTGAAACACATAGAGATGTGCAATATGCACAGGGCTATTGTTGTTCAAATGGAAGAAATAGAAAACATTTGAATTAAATTGTGCCAGAGCGGTTTACACAATTAGGCAAATAGTCAACATGGAAGCTGCAGGAATGAAATCAGCCCATCTGCAAAGAAAACAGTTTTTTTATTTCTTTTCTAAGTAGACTCATCTAATCTTTTTTTTTTTTCTTTCTCAAACTTTTTTTTTTAGTAGCTAGGTTTTTTTAATAGTAGAGGACCCCCTCCTTAAATACTCACAGTTGAGTTAGACTGAATGTACATTGCACCATTTAGGGATGTTTTGCATCATTTTAATCTTTCTTTGGAGTGCATTGTGCCAAGTTAGACTAAACCTTATTTTTAATGTTTTTTTAAATATTTATTTATTTTTTTGTTCTCAATACTTTAAGAAAAGCGAGATCCAGATATCAGACTTGCATGCGGGATGCTTCTCATTACTGATCCCCAAGTAACACTAAGCCTGGGCTTTACTGCATCTCCTACCTCACAGTCCCACTGTCCTCTATTGTATGTAAAGACTCCCTAATAGACCCCAATGGGGCATCATTTCTATTCTGCTCATGATGAAGTCATCGCTCCCTCTTCTCTCTCTTCTTTCCTCTCTTTCATTCTCTGACTCTATGGAGGGAATAGTTCTCCCGGTGGATGCCATTACAGAACCTTTATGAATACATGCTGAAAGGCCTCTTTTTGGACAGATAACACACTGTGCTCTCTCCTGTGCACACAGCTGCCAAACTCAGGCCAGCATGGTGGAGTTCTGCGTGTGGTCCAGGGCGCTTTCGACTTTTGTTATGTGTTTTGATGGACAGTGGAGGGGTGGCCGGTTGATAGATTGTTCAATGGGTGAAAAAAACATACAAATAAAACAAACAATGTTTGATTTGTGTAGTTTGTGACTATGTTCGTTAGGGCTGTTTGGAGTGCTGAATGTCAGAATGTTTATACATTTGTTAAAAAAAAGTGCCTATAAATGATACAGTCGAGAGATTAAAAATAGAAATGTTGTCAAAATTTTTCCAGTTCAGTTTATTTCTAATCATGTAAATGACTTGTAAATAAAATTGTAAGTAAAAGATGAGTTAAAACAAGCATTATTAACCCAGTTCCTATACTATAGCATGTATACATACTTTATATGTACTGTAGACATGACTCTGTAAAATGTCTCAACCACTCTTAAATGCACCATTTGTCTAGATCTTTGCATCAACAAATTTGGCAACTTGGATGGAAACTATGTGAATGTGTTTTAACACTCTTTATTACTCCATAATACCATGTATTATATTAATACCAGTTGTTCTAAAGATTGGAGTCGTGAGGTTGTCGTGAGTTGTGAGTCCTATGTATTTTTCAAGAAAAGTAAAGGTGAATGGAACAGCTGCAGGGGCATTCAGCTCAAACTTGTGTTCTTACTGTAAGTGCAGCTTAACCAAAGTGCAGTACAGAAATGGTGGTCATGCAACAGGGCTGCTTGTAGGGGTTTTAAGGCGTTCTGTCCCCATGAAATAAAGATCACACATTTAAAACCCTGCACTCAATCTGAGCTTCACTGAAATATTTAGCATGCTCCTAGAGCTGTGGCAGTTGAGGAGCACAGAGCCTGAAGATCGTCTCCACTCAGCGAGAGCATCGAGGCTAAATCCTGTTTGGTTAGCATGCTCTCCATGTATGCCTGCAGGGATTTGTGTCCAGACATGAATGGCAAACGTTTAGGTAAATCAACACCAACACATTTTTTTTCCCTCCGCTCTCTTCCACCTCCTCTTTTTGTCTCTTTCTTGTTGATCAGTGTATCACTGCATAAAGCTATGACCCTGATGAGCTTGTGTAGGTTGCATGGTTGGCCTCTCTCACTTAAAGATGAAAGCGGCTTTGAAGAGAGAGGGAGGGAGTGTGTTTGTGTGTGATAGCGGAGGAGAGAGAGCGAGAGCACCACATCTCCGCCCTGTACTGGGTTCGCTCATTAATCTTGAAGGGTGCAACTGTTTTGAGTTGTACCTGATGGTTTGTGCTGCAGGGCTGCCAGGGTCAGGAGAAAAGCAACAGTCTCATGAATCATACTGCTGGGGACAAAGCTCTGGGAGAGAGAGAGAGAGAGAGAGAGGACTCAGGTATGCAAAAAAAAAAAAAAAGTGTTTGGCACGTCCCACAGGCTTCTGCCATCAATCTGCAATTACTAGGCACTAAGCCGCACCATCTTCGGTCATCCTTTCTCTATCTCCACCCTCCTGCAGAAGTCTACTAGTGCCGTTTATGCTCCATTATGACTTCTTGCTCTCACCTTCTCCGCTCGCCCGTTCGTTCCCCTGCTGCCGTGTTGAACGAGGGACTGCGGGGTGAGCTCTGTGTGGATAAAGTAATGATTTCTCCTTCACACCTCCCCTGCTAATTAGTGCTGCCTGCCTGCCGACTTGCAGGGGGTGGTGTCTGGGGAGCCATGCTATTTGTCTTGAAGAATTACTGACAAGGACTCTGCGCCAGTCTAATCCCAGAGATGCTGGATGGAATTCAGTGCCTGCCTCTCTCTGTGGCTGCCTGTCAATTCACTTTAATGATTGTAATGATCATTTTTAGCTTTCTGCTGAAGACCGGGAGAGCCGCCGCCTCTCCCTCTGGAGTCTTTAATACGGGCTATTTATGTGTCCCGCTCTGCACGGTCACCCAGTCAAACATGTGTCTGCCACATCACCCCCCATCTCTTGCACACACATCGCGTTTTGAACGCTGTCAGCACAGCGGCGACGTGACCATTTAGATCTTTGTCGAGCACTGGGCAAACAGCTGTAGCCTGTAAATATGATATTGTTTTCATTTTGGTAAACCCACAACCTATTAACCTTAGCTGTATCTGTGGCCGACAGTCTGTGCTCCTCCGTGCTGGAGTCGACTGCTTGCTGTCCTTTGATACCTTTCTCTTTTCTTTAAAATTGTGGGGGGAAAACAGACCAAAGAGTTGAGAAGAAAGAAACAGAGCTATTTGTCACAGTATGAATAATGTGCCCTTGTGTGTGTGTGTAATGTAAAAGTTTGTGTAGGTGAGTGAAACTTTCATTTGTTCAGGGGTGGAATTATCTCATAGTGCATGGTTTATTAGAGCTAATCTCTTCATCAGGCATTTAGATTAAGTTTGAAAGTTTGTTTTGAATTAGGTGAAAACAAGTTCTTCTGCTTTGCATACTGATTTGATATCAGTGATTAAATTAAATTCGGAGGGTGTCATGTAGGGTTTAGACTACCCTCATTTCAATGTGGAAAAAAATGTGTGGCCATGGCCTCTCTGATGTGTAAGGATGTACAGAATGTACATATGTTTATTTAATTTATTTATATTAAAGCTAGTAACAAAGGTAAAGAGGCTAAATTACATAAAAATGGTTATCTTCTTTTTATATATTCCTAGTCTTATTGTTGTTGAAAGTGAAAATCATTAGCATGAAGCTTATGTGAAAGCAGTTCACAACCTGAAACAAATAAGGAAACTTTTTTTTATATAGGGCAACTTTTCTCTTAACATTCACTCTTTTTCAGCTGTTTTTTTTTAAGTTGAAACTAATTTTTCTCCGTCTGCATACTGATTTGTTATGGCCTTCTTGATTTTTTTCTCTCTGATCTTTGGGAGATGTTTTTTTTTGAAGAAGAAGAAGAACTGAAATCCAGCTTGCGATCAGAATGTACCCTGTTTACTTTCAAGTCGTGTTGCAAAAAGTGTATTCAGTTATTCAAAAAGTCTTTCATTTTTTGTGTTTAATTTCCTATCTCATTAACATCTAATAACTTTCCTGTTAGTATCATGTCAAAGAAGCAAAGTAATAATAATAAAATAAATCCTACTGAAGGTAATAGTGGTAGTTAGCTTAACCTTCAAAAATGTACTAATCTATACCCAGAAACTGAATGCCAGGTAAAGGGGTCACGTTATGTTGCTAAAAATAATTTGTGTTGAACTGTTCTGGAGCAGAGTTGTGAATACACCTTAAGCACTCATTTCGGTATCACTTTATTTTGATGGTCCCTTTTGAGCAATCTGTTGACAATAAGTAGCTTTGCACCTACATGTCAACTAACTCTCATTAGAATATTAGTACACTCTTTAATTAATATCTGCTAACTCTTTATTGTGATGGTCTTCCAAAAGACGCTCTAATGACTATAAGCAACTTTACAAGTACATATCAACTTATACTAACCCTAACCCTACCAGTCTGCTAATACTCTGCTAGCACTCTATTGAGAGTAAGTAGGTACTGTATGTAGTTGCAATGTTACTTATGATCAACAGAATATGTTAAAGGGACCATCAAAATAAAGTAAAACCCTGAGTTCTACTTATGTCCTCTTTTGGAAGCACAGAGTAATGCAGCGTCTAGCAATTGGAAATTTCACATCATTCTTTCTTTTGACTGCCGTTATCAGTCTCTATCTATTTTTTTCTTTTCATTGGAAGTCATGAAAACACTATCGTGGAGTTTTCTTTTGCTATTTGAGCAAATGGGAATGCAAAAAATATATATTTGTGGTACCACCCCATTCACTGCTATTCAAATTAACCCAACTAGACTTCCGCTGCAGAGAAACCTGTAAATGGGAACTCTCTCTTTGGTTGTGAAACTTTAATCGTTGCAACTTCAGGAATCTTATACACTATGCAGCTTATGACACTCCAAAGAGAAAGGAAAATGGCATCATATGACCCCTTTAATAATAAGGGCCAGATTAACTAACAGTTTGTGCCAGTGCAAAATGTCTGACTAGACGGTTACTAGAAAATAGTACTAGGTTTATTAAAGATGCACAGTTAAGAAATACTGCTAACAAAGGTGTTGGTAGTTATTTTTTTAAACCTGACCTTACTAAATATGCATTTGAAGGAGTTTTCCTTTCAGACACAAAACATTTATTTAAATGAATGAGTATTTAAATGAATCACACAATGTGATTTACTAGCATCTGTGTTTGTCAAATTACTGGTGTTTACTGGCAAAATAGCAGGCAGTAATGTGCACTGCTCCTGGTAGATTGCGCTTCTACTAATATATATATTCATACACACTTTATCACAATTTGCCCTGTTTAGTAAATCTGACCTTAAAACTTAAGTGCTCTAGTCCAAAAAAAGAAGTGTTTCAAGAGTTTTTCTATACGTGTTTCTTTCTGTTGTTTCACACATTACTACTACACTACTATGGAAGCTAAACTGCCTGTGGGTGATGTCATTTTCACTTTAGGGTATGTTTACACTTAGCAGGTTTGGCTCTGTTTTGTATATTTCAGTTCGATTTTTAAAAACTACAGTGTGAATGCTAAACGAACTAGGCCTAAATATAACACTTTCTTTTTTTGGTCCGGACCAAAACAACCAAGACAACTACAAGTGCAAACACACCCTAATATATAAAGCACAATGTGCGTTTTCTTTGTTCCAGACAGCGGTAGTGTGGCAATGAGATAATTACCCGCTTTCTCCACCAAACTAACACTTAGCAGGCTGTAATGACACAGCCTGGCTGCAGGCCTGTCTCACCTTGGCAGGGTGGGTTTGCAGCAGTTTTTTTGTTAGGGGTGAGCCCCTCTGTTATGCAGATGCACTGGAAATACTCTGGAAGCTAAACACACGCTTTGCTAAGAGGCTTTAGTAAAGCCGCAGCCTACCAGGTGTTAATGTCTGTCCTGTCTGTTTGCTTGCTGACTGCGCTGGAGGATATCAGCTCTGGCCTCCACTCTCACATCCCCATCTCTCTTCGATTATCCTTCTTTTCCACCTGCACATCAGTCCCATTTCTCATTCAATCTTTTCCTCCCCGGTTTCTCTTGTCCTCCTGCATTTTCTGTCTGTTCCCGTGTTGTCCTGTTTCTGTATCTCAGTCTCAGCTTTATTTGTATTCTGGTTGTTCCTGACACATTTAGCTTCTCTCTGAGGGAGATGTAAAGAGTTAGAAAATAGAGACGGACAGAGAGAGAAAGCCTTAGGGCTGCTGTGTTTTAGAGAAGGACAGAGTTGGCTTGTTGCTGGGCTGCAGTGAGGCTGAGATGTGATGCTTAGATACAGGTGGGTGTGGCTGTGACCTCCTCTGGAGAACAGGGCAGTGCTGGACTCAGTGTGAAAATGGCTTTGTGAAGTGCTGTATAGAGATGTGCCCAGACAGAGGAAACTGCTGGAAATCGGTGTTGGGAAGCTAATAACCAAATTACATTTTTTTTTGTTTTTCATCCGTTTTAAAAGTACTGTAGCTGTTCCCTTAACAACCTATTATTTTTGCTACAAAATGCTACTTAATCGCTTTACTTTTTTACATTTTATTGCACCCGCAGCTTTATAGCAAAGCAAGCAGTAATCAAATTTATTCTAGACAGTCCATTTTCTCATTTAGCATTTGGATTTGTTTTAGTAAACCCATTCATCCGCGTAGTTCTTGTGAACATTATTTTATTTTGTGTACACCTATTGTGCTCATTTGCAAGTTAATAATACATTGATTTAAGGTTTTTCTCATTGCTGCAGCTCTTGATGCAGTTTGCTCTGATTTGTCAGCTGGCCTAGTCTGTTGTGACTGGTCAGCTACTTAGTGCTTACTTGCAATAGTTGGGTTTTTAAGTTCCTAGGCTATGAACAATGTTATAACAATGGTAATTCAATATTGGAAGTACAATGTTTTGTTAAAAAAAAAAAAACTGCAAAATAACTTGCCCAACTGTTCTTTGAAGATGGGCGATGGTGACGGTCTATTTATCTGGTACTGGTAAAGTATTGTAGCTAGCTTGACTGCAGTTAAATTGTTTAAATTATGATGAGCTTGTTGCTTGGCGAGCTACAGTTTTAAAGTAGCTTCATCAACACTGGTGGGAAACCACAATATGCTTCGCACTAGGCTGCTGGGAAAAGTTATGATGTTGCCCTTAAATCTTGTAGTTTCCTTTTCCGCCATCATTCACATGTCCTATTTGGTGTGGCACATACAGATCTGTCACACATTCCCAAGCACTGGCCATTTTTCCTAAACTTGGTATTGTTTTGCACGTCTCTCTCAGTATTTTTACAGTTCCCTCTTTTTGCTCTCTGATCCACTGCCTGTAGCTTGTGGGTTTTATTTTCTCACAGAATGTGAACACCTCTGAAAAGATCCATCCTCTTATGCAGCCCAAGTTCTCCTTCGAGTGTGATACATTATTTTGTAAAAATGGTTAGCTGGGAATCATTCATGAAGAAAACAAGAAGGAGAGGGATTTCTGCTCTAGGATGATGCACAGGCTTAGACACAGGATGTTTCTTTTTTTCCCCTCCTTTTATTTTGATGCTCCAGCCCTTTATGGACTCTGATTTTTATTTTTTTTTTAGTTTTCATAGTTGAAAGTGGGGACAAGGGAGTTGCAGCAGACTTACAACATACGCCAAAGACACTTTTGTGGGTGTCCACGGCTGTGTTTTCTTCCATTTCACGCTGGTCCACATGCAACACTGCACCACTTTTTGTAAGATAATACAGCACAAGTTTCTACAGCATAAAGGGTGTATTTGGATAACATTTTGTTCGCGCATTAAAGTAAATATTGGATAATCATTCAAGGTGTGACCTTTACCTCAGTAAGGATATGGATGTGACATTATGTTTTTACATGTACAGTTTGCTTACAAAATCTAAATAAAATAAAATTGATATTGGGATTAAAATACAAAATATGATTGCATAGAGTAAAATCTTATTAAACATATTCTACTTGAGAAACTACTGAACTACAGTATATACTCTATATACGCATGGGTATTTTGTTATGTGAAGGTTGTGATGTACCTGAGCATGAGGCGATCATTCATTCTTTTTGCTGTTAATGAAAATAAATGAACACTGTATAGTGTACGCTGTGAATTGTATATTGCAGCTGCTAATTGTATAGCATTACAATACCACACCTGCTATCCCATCGGCTTTGCATAATTTCCGAATGGTTGTTATATATGACTGCAATGGATCACCGTCTCCATTTTGTCACCGCTTTATTCTTAGAACAGTAGCCCATATGTCGTTGCACCTTTCTCTCTCCTCTTGGCTCTGAAGGTGAACGAGAATATCACCGCATCCATGCGGCATTGCGTGTGCCCAGCTCGCCTGTAGAGAGGCAACGCAGGGAAGCTGGAGTGCAATGTCACTCCCACGTCTGTGTGGTGATAGCAGGGTTGTGCCGAACTCGACTCAATAGAAGCAGTAATTAGTTGTAATTTACGGGCGACTCCTCCCCGGTGACCCCACTACTCAGAATTCCCTGGCCACTTAGAGAGATCATGTTTTCCTCTCACAGTGCGCGCCACTCAAATGAACCACAACATTGCCATAATGGCCCACTCCCCACTGGTTTGCCCACCTTCTGCAAGGTAGCTGAAAGTCACTTGGTGGAAGCTCAGTGGAGCATGCACGCTCCTATTTCCATCTATTAAGATGTTAGGAGAAGGGCACGCAAAGTCCAATAAACACTGTAATGACAGCAATTCACAGCAATGTCAAGAGTTCAACTGGAAACGGCGAGACTAGGAGGTGAATTTGACAGACAGTTGTTTTCAGTATATCACGGCCCACGCTATTATATATAATTTTAATCTGACATTAGCACTCTTCGTGGACTGGTATACCGGTGTAAATTGGACGTAGGTAATTTTGTATTTCAAACAGGGCATTACATTGGCCTTGTGTTCCATTGGCCACTAATGGGCCAAAAAGCAAAATGAAAAATAGCTTCCTAATGACCTGAGTGAGGCCTATCAGTGAAGCTAAATGAATTATCCAGCTACAGCAAGAGCAATGTGCAATTTGCGGCATATGAAAAGTGCTAGCATGTCGTTTTGGCGCTGTAACTAGTTTAATAATGTAGACTGCTTTGCAAAACGTTCATCCTCTTTGCTTGTAGTAAACAACCAGGATCAATTTAGACTTTCACTGGCTGCAGAGGAGTAAATTACACCCTCAACCAGGGAGGAATAGAAAGAAAAGAAAGAAACCTCTAACATTGATAAATGAGGAAGTTTCTTTGGCTAACATTTCTCTATAGGTCATACGCCTGCAGCTGTGCTGTCTGCTGGACCCCACTTTATGACCTCAAACAAAGTATGTAAATAACTTGGTTTATAAAATGTAAAATAAATACTCTAAACATCAGATTTTGTTTAATTAATGCCAAATATATGGATTTTTACAAATAATTTAGTTAGACAATATGACTCTAGAATATATGTCTGTTATTTTTCCCATTTTTAAAAGTAATTTTTAATAATCTATCTAATGAAAACTGGATAATTGTAATACAGAAATTGAATGCAAAATATATGTTTCCATTTTTTTATGATGTAGCTTTATGAATTTAGTAAGACAGTTTGATTCAAGGCGATCTTTCTATTATTTTTCTCATTTTATAAAGTAATTAGTTAATATTCTAACTATTTAATGAAATAGTGGATGGTTGTAGAAATATCTGAAATATAGTTTGACTTCTTTGAGCACTATGCGATTTATTACCACTATTTGTCTGACAGAATGTTCAAAGAGTATTTAAAAATATGCTCATTATAACCGTTTAAAGCGAAAGGCGCCTTTCATAGAATGACCCGAAAGTGGGCACAGTTTTTTGCATTAGTCTCTTAACACTACATTCAGATTTGTCACAACCGAGCACTTCAGAAACTGCTCTTTTTTTTCTACAAGTAGAGAAATGACCTATGTTTGTCCTATTTATAAACATTGATTAAATGTAGGAAGCAAAACATTGATTTTCGTGGGCGCTGACTTTAAAGTGACTTTTTGTTAGTTTTTTTTTTTTTTTGCTCTTTCTTGCCAAGGTTTTTTTTTTTTTCCTATAATACACCCCCCAACCCCAAACTCTCTTCTCTCTCAGGTGAGTTTAAAGTGTAATGACCCTCACGGTAAATCGTCAGGGGAGTGGGGCGAGTGGGCGGACATGCTGAGGTTAACAGTACCATAGCGTGACGACTGGAACTGTGAGTGATCTCTCTCTTTCACCGGCCTCTGTTTCTCCCTCCTCTCCTCTATCGGCCCACCCTTGGCAGCATTCACCACACTGAAGATGAATAATTAATATGAATAGACACAGGGGTCATGGGTGACATGTCAGTGAGGGAGCGAATTCCTCCTTGATTAGTACATAAAAAGCAGGCCCCATCTGCCACGGTGTGGGGATGTGACAGGCGCTCCAGTATAGCGGGAGGGGGCACCAGTGAAGAAAGTTCTAATGCAAACACATGGAGAGCCATGGCAGGTGTGTTCACTTCATCACCGTTGTACTCTTCTCTGTTTAACACTAATTTTGTTACTATGTCACTGCTATCTGCCACTTTAAAAAAATGCTTTGTTTGACTTTCTGGTGCGCGATTACAAAGGTGAACCTAAGTGACCCAGAAAGTTTTAATGTGTTTCAAACATCTAATCAAGACTGGGAACATCGGTGTTGGGCAATTATTATCTGAGAGTTGCGAACACTAATAACCTATCCCCATTTTTTTTACTTGTTTTGATTTAATGTAGTGCATATGAGGGAATCAGCCACTTAAGGTTTGATCAGAGCATTGAAACATAAGGAGCCGAATTCCACAAGACAAGACATAAGACAACAAAAAGTCATAAATCAGCCCATGATATCCCGTTGCTGTTACATGTTTGAATGTTTTTGTTGTCTTTTCCCATGTCCTTTTTGTTTCTCCCTGTGACCTAGTTTATGTTAATTAGTCATTCGTGTCAGGTGTGTTCCACTCGTTATCTGTTATTGTCTTCTCTACTTAAGTTGCCCTCTGTGATTTAGTCTTCGTCCGTCATCGTCTATGTTAAACATGTGTTAAACCTGCTCTTGTTTTGCTACACCTTTGGATTCATTAAAAGATGATGAAACTCTCCGTGCCTTCCGTCAAAACAACCGTGACAGAATGACGGACCTCAGTTTATGGAGTATCTCATGGTATCTTTATGGAGGAAATCCTCAAGCGGCTGCTGATGGGACTGCCTCCATTCCCCACGCTGCGGGAATGCGGCCAACCGCCCGCAATCTCTCTACCTGGCTAGCGACTCGCAATTCGGCGGCGGCGGATGAATCAAACACCACCACTGCGTGCTCACATGCAGAGACCAGCTGTTCACCAGCGCTAACGGAGATACCGCATGAGCTCATGTCAGTCAGAGAGCCAGAGCCGGCAGCAACTGCACCACCCAGCACCACACAGCCCGAGCCTGACCAAGTGCGTGAGCCGGCAAAGTCTTCCGTCCCCGAGGGGGTGTTGGTGATGGTCGGGAGCGTGGAGGAAAGCCCCGCCCACCTTCCCACCGCAGTAGGTGAGCCCATAAAAGACCTGGACTGGTACAAAGAACTTTCTGAAGTATTTGAAGCGAATCTAATTGACTGGTTGGGAGAGGCACTACCCGGCCCTGTATCTCCCCCTCCTCCGCTGGTTCCAGCCAGCCTTTGTGACACCGTGCACCCTCCCTCTTCCGCCGCCTCTCACACCAATCAGCTCACTCACTTCTGTGACGCTCACGCTTGCCAGCACCTCTGCTCATCCTCAGCCAATGCATGAAGAAAGCGCTGAAAATCGTCGGGGAATCCAGCCTCAAACCCAGGGAAGTCGTGAGGATCCTCGGTCTCCGCCTCCAGCCATTGAGTCCTGGAATCTGCCTCGACCCTCTGACCCTTCTGCTTCAGCTTTTAGCCTCCATACTAAACTATGCTCTTTGCAACCTTTTTCGTTTTTTAAGAGCCATTCCACGTGCTCCAGCGTGCAAGCCTGCTGCTGCCTATCGTGCTGCTGCCTAGCCTTGATGAGAAGAAAACCAGTCTAGTCTCGTTACTTCGGTGAGAGTTTGTGCAATTTAAGTTTTGCCAGCCATGTCTTCAAGTCTCCGACTGCACCGCATCGAACTTCAAATGGACCGCGATTTGCTTCTCCTTCAGTCACCGCCCATCATCGACTTCCAGGACAACTGACTTCCAGCCAATCAGCAACCTCAGGAAACCCTTTTCTGCAGTGAGGACCACAGAAGGAATCCCGTAGCACAAAGGGAACACAAGTACAAACCTCCAGACTCAGGCTGAACTGGTGAAACTGATATAGATGTTAACCTCATTGACAAACTCGATGCGACAGTTAATGTTTTGATACATGGTTTTTCAAGTCGATGCAATAGCACAATAGCTGTAATATTGGGATTTCACATTTTCATTCTCTTTCCTCACTTTCTCTCTTCCTGCAACTCATACGAATGTGTGAATGCATATGTTTATGTGTTAGTTTTGTTCATGTGTCTTAGGTTTATCCAATAAGGCCATATTTATAATTGAAAAGAGAAGTAGCTTGTGTTTTGTTGAGTCAATGTCTTAAACTGCCGATCTTGTTACTGTGCTTATTAATAGAGTTTACACTATAATCAGCATTTTAATATCCCGCTCAGAGTTGATGTTATATGGTTATTATATATGATGTAATAACAACGATTCTGCGCAAATTTCCTACAAAATCTAAATTATTCTGATTTGATTCTTTATTTTGCAACATTTTATTGTTAATTTTTTAAAGGTTTTACACAGTTTCTGGCTTATTATTATTTTTATTTGTTAACAATATTTACTGTAAATTCAAATTCGTATTGTTCCATAGCAGCTCACAAAAGAAAAAGGAAGTATTCTTTTTTCGATGTATGAAAGTAATGTCCATATTGCAGTAACGTAATTAATTAAAACTCATGATCATAAAAAAGGTTGATGTTTGCTTTTATATACTTTTAAAAATATACATTGTGTAAAAAAAAGTCATTACAATACAAACATTATTGAATTACAGTTTACAAGAATCTACTACTTTAGTCTTTGTATATGTATAATTCTGTGTGTTAATTGCAATTTCTTTGTAGTTAATTTAAAAATTTACCAGCAATTATGATGTGGACACTATACTGTATCTGCATTAAAAATTTTTCCAGTGTGCAATTTATTTGAAAGGAATTCAGTTATATTTTAAAGGATATTGTCACAGTAGATAATATTAGATAAAGTGGCTGTTAACTTCTCAAAGAAATTAGCTAACCTTGAAAAAAGCAAGTAATACTTAAGAAACTTCACATTTCTCATCCAGCCCTGCTGTATATCACTAAACCTATCACCCCTTTTTGGAGGATAATTTGGGATATATTCCCACTGCGCTGGCCACTCATTTTCAATAAGGTCCTGGGGCAACATGATGCAAAGTTACAATTACTGTTGAGATAAGTTCATCCCAGACTACAATGCAATGTAAACATGTGCTAAAGAGGTGCCAGATAAGCAAACATATATTAGGGGGAAAAAGGCTCATCAGATTTAGTCTAGCTAAAAGAGAACATACCCTTTGCCACTGGCTATAATTAATATGCTAAATTGAATTGCAATAATCAACGAGGGGCCTAGCCTTGTGCACTGGAGGTGCACTGATTAAAATGTTAGGCTTCAGCACAGGACTGACTGAGGCTCTCTTGAATAGAGGAGAGGATACTTGGATTTACAATGCACTCTTCATTTTATCTCTAATTAGTACCAGGTCCATAATAACCGTAAATGACTTCATTTGTATGACCACACATAAGCCCGATGGCCATTTATTTCTAATTCTCATTTGCGTCAGTCTCCTCCTACATTGGTTAATTACGTGCAAGTTGTGTTGAACCGAAGCTGCATTTGTTAATTTGTGAGTTTGTGTAGTTGAATGTGGTCTTCCTTAAGGCCTTCATTAATCTGTCGGGGACAGATAAGAGGATAATCTTTACGGAGAGTGCGACATGAGTGGGTAAAAGTCTAGCCAAACGCGTTCTGTTTTTGTTTTGTCGATGTGCCAAGAAAATAAGGAGTCCTTGTACCGACAGTGTGCCTTGGTACTTCCTATTGCTACTATTGAGAAATTCAAAGATTCTTGGTCAGATATTTGTGCTGTTCAAAAGGCTTTTTTCCCCTCCCTGTGTGTGGTAGTATATTTTTATGAGTGAATATGGTCACGGAGGAAACACTGGCGCACTTTAAGCCCATAATAACGTGTTACACGCACAAACAACCACACAAACCTCAAACAACATGCTATGTGCATTCAACCTGTTGAATTGACAACCTGAGCTCAGTTCACTGGGCACCTGATTTTCATTGCATGCTTATTAACAATGGTGCTCTATTGATTTGTAACAGGAGTAAACACCACAGGAAAATGCCACGTGCCAGTCTAACATATTTCTACAGACATGCCAGATTGCACGGACGCCATGGAAAGGTGTTCTCTGACAAAACAGGCACTCTCCTCTTATTTGCTTTTGTATCATGTAGCCGAGAGAGAGCAGAGATTCTCTCTCATATGTTAGATGTTGATATTGTTAAGACAAGAGATGCAGAATGGCTTTATGTGTTGGCTCAAATATTCATGCTTACCAATTTCCATCACTTTCATGCTTCCTATATCCCTTGCATGCTGAGAAGATGCGATTCATTTCAGAGTTTACATACAAAGACACATGCATAACCATCACAGCTCCAGTTCGAATGTCCTCCTATAAACAATTCTGGGTTGTAATGTTTTTTTTTTTTTTTTTGCATATACATTGTTCAAAGGAGTATTTTAGCATCTCTGGAATGTCACCAATCAGGTCATTGCCGCAGGGCCCGTAATTCTTATGAAATGACACGCTTTTAATTCCTGTCTACAGGCCACAGGAGAAGAGCAGGCTGACATCATTTAGTCATGTTGTGGATGGAGGTGCTCTTGGGATGTAGAGGGGGCACACAACAACACATCTAGGACATAGAAGAGAGCGTGACTCAATCCGTTGCTATTACTTTCTGCCTGCTCTCATTGCACATCCTCTTAACACTTTACTAACGTTATATAATGTGCAAAATAATTCAAAAGACATGTTAACGTGTTTCTATGTTTAAAGAAGTACTTTACCTGAGCTGAATCTCTGTTCATCAGCGCTTATGCTTTTATGCAGTTTATTGAAATATTCAGCTGACGTTATGTCTCATGCATTCTGCAGCACTTCAGATAGGTGTTATTTATCACTTCTCACTATCAAACTGTGCCCATAACAGCTCAGTAGCTCAACCTTAGTTTTATACTTCTCTAATTCTGTTTTCTCAATGTTTCCAGTCAAATATATATATGTATATATATATATATATATATATATATATATTATAACAGTTCTAATAAGAAAGGCTTCTTGAGTACAAGTTCAGCAAACTCAATGGATAGGCTAATTCTTAAGGATAATAATAAATAAAGTATTTAAAAGTATTTTTAGACTAGAGTAATTGCTGCTGAAAATGGGGCTTTAAGTCAGATAAAGTAACATTTTTAATGTTTATGAATAGTTATTTCACAGTGTCATGATAATTTACATTAATTTACATTTGTAATTTAGATTCCTGCTACATTAGGGGGATTTTTTTTTAGAAGGAATAATTTATACAAATAAAAAGTAATCTTTAATGTCTTAATGTTTTCAAACAAATTTAATGTGCGTTAGGTATGTTATATATAGAAATATTAGATATTGTCACGCATATGTATATATTTGTATATTCACAAATACCCAACTCCACTGCCTCCCGAACAGTTCTGATGTGATCTGAATCTGGGGTGTGGATGTGAAGATTATCACTCTGCAATGCAGAAATATCATAATGGAAGGGCATTGGCAACACTGAATGCACCTGCTCTTGTGAAATGGCCTCATATTCTTTGGCTGTTATACAACTGTGCAATGCAATCGCTGGACCTAATGGCTCCCATGAGATGGCAACCCATACCATTACAAATACCCTCCATGTTTAACAGTTGGCCATTCGGTCCATGTTTTGTCCAAGTGGTTTACCAATGGCATTATTGCCAACAACTTTAGCTTTGTGAAGCTGTTGACATGCAGATTTTGTTGCGACAGGGTCATAGAGGTGCTGAAGTAATTCTATAGTAATTTCTGAGGCCGTACATGTGTGCCATTTAGCACCTTTTCTGTTAAGTGGTCGTCTGTTTCTATTAGTTAGCTTAGACTTACAGTGATTATTTTTGCCAGCGCCGTTTGTTCATGTTTGGCATATGCTCACATTACTGTTGAGATTGTTCCAACCATTAAATAACTTTGCTGTTTTTCAAGACTGTTTGGCCTGGAGTTCAGCTAGGACTCGCCTGTGGCTTAAAACCCCACAATAAACTGGCAGTCTTCAGACCTCTTTTATATCTGATCTAAATGCTAATTACCAATCAAGCAAGGTGGTCTCACCTCTACAGCTTACTTTTTATTTGTGATTAAACATGGCTACCCCCTCGAAGCTTTGGTGCTTCTAGTATTTCTTATTCCCCTCTGTTAATATACGGTCAGTCAGTCATTATTGTAACATAAACTCAGCAAGAGTAACTATACTAATGCTAATGATAGTACAAATACTTAAATATAAACTAACAATGACAACAACAGCAAAAAATAATAATTAACAAAAATAATAATAGCAACAATAATAATTATTATAATACATTTTCCAGAGTATGTAGTAGTATTTATATGTCCAGTTTGTTTTTGTATATATCTTACCAACTTTTTGATGGTGTCAGTATTTCCCATTTCCCTCCATTGTGACAGGTAATAATCAATCAGCCATTTAAGCAAAATAAACGTAACCAGATTACAGTATTATTATTCACTTTCTGGAGTGCATATTTATATATATTTTACTATTTTTAGATTTGTTATTTACTTAATATATTACATTTGTATAGCTTTATTATTTTTTATATGTGTTTATGTTTGTTTGCATGTATGTGTGTTTCCACACACGCACACGCACACACACACACACACACACGCGCACACACACACACACACACACACACACACACACACACACACACACACACACAGTATTATTGTATAAATTGACTGTCCTGACATCAAGCAGCAAGGGATCTTAGTTTGCAATCGTTTTCAGCCCTCCTTCTGCCACCTGCACCCCTTTTAAATGAATTTGTCAGAGCTCTCTGTTTGTGACTTGCCAGACTGGGGGCTTCAGCTGGGAAACTTCCATCATTTTAATGATATCAAAAATAGTGTCAGGCTGAAGTCAATTTTTTTCTGCAACTTAACAAAATGTTTGAAAAGAACCCGTCCTGGAATGGCATTGTTATGGTATTCATTATTTCCAGTCCTTTTTGTATTGAGCTCTGAAAAACGCAATCTATTTTGCTGTCCTGGTTCCCTGGCGGCGATCCTCCCAGTCATGAAGGTAGCAAAGCGTTCTCATGACACCCGGGCTGAGCGGGCCACTGACAATCATCTGTGTGCTCGTGTCCTTACTCTGTTTCAACAGCCGATAAGTAACCCAAAAATGAATTCCATTAGGAAACAAATCTCAGGCCAATTCCCCTCTATCACACTCAGGGTCAAACGGCATAATACCTGAGGTCAGGGGAGAAATGGGTTACAGTGTATTAGGGCTGAAATCCTTTCACTGCCTGGTGACACCGGTGGAGACTAACACTCTCGCCATAATGGGATTTCCCAAGAGATCTGCCATTTTGGTTCAGAACTCTCTGGCCCTTCACAGATTAATAACTCAATGGATTACCTTGTGCACTTTCGAAGGGCATTAAACTAAGTTCTCACCCTAATCAATCGGTTGAAGCTATTCTCCCATCAACACGGTTCAATACTGTACACTTCATTTCCCTCACAGAAGGGGGGACTGCACTTAATTATTCTCCATTGCATAGCGTTTTTCAGCATCAGTCTGCCCTCACAGGTTAGACAAAGGCATGAAAGGAGGATTAAATTTCTCTGCACGCTTTAATGAGAGTGATGTAAACGGCTAGTCAAATAAGTTCCATAGCAGTGTAGTGGAATCAGAGTGACCAGTGAGTCAGCTCACTGCACAGAAGAAATCAATAAGGTGGCAGCTTTAAATGAGTTTAGCGCTGGTTGCTGAGTAAAAGAAGAGAGGAAAAAAAAGCATAAACATCACCTCCTCTCCAGCCTCCTCCCGGGGAGGGTTTTATTGCTGTAAATTAGATAGAAAACGCTGTTCACAAAGATATATGAGCCCTGAGAATCACTGCTGTATATTTCTTTGACACTTAGCCTCCATTTACAGTACAAGGGAGGACGTTTATGAAGGACATTTGCTATCTAGATGAGGTGTTATCAGGGATTCTTGGTGACCATACGCGCTGGCAAGGTCACGAAAGGCCTCTGTCAGCACTGACAGTTAGTGTAAGCTTGTTTACCTGGATTGCAGTTTTATTTATCACAGGGTTCCATGCCATGAATTTCCTAATGTCTTTAGGATTGTAAATTTCCCTAATGCAGTTCCACAGCCCTTGTCTGCTATCATAAAACCTGTGAAGTCACCCAATGTACTTTTAATGTCATTTAAACTTGAGTAAGCGAAATTGCAACATGTTTGCAGTACACTATTGTGAGCAAACGAGCACTATATTTGACGTCATATTTTAGAAGTGAGATTTTTTTAAAGCACTGGTCTCAAACTCAGTTCCTGAAGGGCCACTGCTCTGCACCTTTTAGCTCCAACCAGCTCCGAATCCCACCTGCTTGGAAGTTTCTAGTAATCCTAAAGACCTTGATTAGTTGGGTCAGATGTGTTTGATTAGGACTGGAGCTAAACTGTGCAGAGCTGTGTTTGAGATTATTACAGTGCTTTGTAAATATTTTACTCAGTGCCTTAAACCCAGGAAATCAATCAGTTACTAACATGGAGGCACATGTTTAATTTAGTGTGTTTGTGTTTTCCCATATATTAACATAAATACATGCATAAACGCATGAAATAGATATATGAAATTTAAATAAACTATTAAATATCAAATACTGTATATATACTTGTGTTTTAAAGTCTTGCAAAATTGCTTAGTTCACTCAAACAAAACAAAACCTAAAATTAATTTGAACTCTCCCTTTCAGTATCCTTCTATGTGTAAACTATTTTTAAGCTGCTTGAAATAATATCTTAATCAAAGTTTATTATTATCAATGTTTATAAAGACAAATCACTCAATACTTGGAAAGGGACAATTGTGGTTTATTACATTAACGGGTAATTAAAATGATATTAGAGTAAACATACATCTATTTTCATTTGAAGTCAGATAATTATTTGCGTTTGAAGTAAAGGAAACAACAAATGCTTCAGTTTCAAAACTCTGGCAGCCTCCCACAATGAAACAATTTAATTATCCGACAAAATAAATCTGTGTTATTGTAGTACTGGCACTTACAAGCACTTTTGTATCTTTGGAGGTGTTAAAGCAGAACAAAGAGAGACATTTTACAGGACCATCTTCTACATGCTGCGCTCCCCCCACCCTCCTGCTGAGATGAAGAGCGCTGCGAAGCCCACCTATTAGACAGCACGCTAGCCTCCCTGGGCTCCTTCCCAGGAAACAGGTCCGGGGGCGTTCTGTCAGCAAGTTCCTCTGGGAGTAGTCACACTTTTTAAAAGACGGAAATTAAGTGGAAAAATGTCTGTTCCCTCACTGATGTAATTATCTGTCCTGGATTAACATCTGTTCACTGGCACAAGTGCCAAGTCCACTTCAACATGTTCCAGCTCCTTGTGCCCAGACTGGATGTATACCTGTATCTGTTCCTAATGCTGTGTACCTTGGCACACGTTGCCGCTGTTTCTCCCTCTGACATTAGCAAACTATTCAACATCTGCCCCCCTCATCGGGCCAGCATCTATTTGCATGGCACTTTTTCATTCTAACCTTGTAAAAGTTTGTTCCTGTTTATTCTTAGCAAGCAACTGAAACAGGTAGGAAAAGTTCTGTACACTATATATTTATATATAGATGCTATTTATCCATAAATATACAATTCTTTGTTTTCTACTGTTGATTTACCAGATGGTATCATGGTTCACTTGACAGTCAGAAGAGCCTCAAATACAATGATGTCACACTCGGTCTGTTTCCACATATTTACATCCACACGAGCATCTAATTCATCTCGATGGCAGTACAGGAAAGTCTACTGTCATTGGATAATCACACACTTCCTACGTTGGGCCTCTAGATAACACATTATCATGCATCATTTATCTTCATTATGTGTGTCAGTGCTTGTGTCATAGTGGGCGTACTTCATGAATTCCAGCTGCTAGTATAATCATATGCACAGGCTATTCATAAAATTCAGGTGAATCTCGAAAAGACCTGATTTAATTTCTCGCACAGCACCTATAAGAAAGACGTAGTACCAATTGTACATTCTACCATGGTGAGTGGACGTTGGCAGGATGGTAAAAGATTTTTTTGGGGGTTGAAAATGTCACCTCACCTCCTCCTGTTGCGCCATTAGAGTTGTGAGTGGTGAGATGACCTGAAGGACTTGCCTGTCACACTTCATACTAATGTTATGCCCAGAGGGAGCAAATTAAACCTGAACTATGCAGTGGAAAAGTAGAAAAGTACATGTCTCTTTTGCTTGCTGCTAATTATCGTTATTCTTTAGACGCAGGAGCAGGGCAGACACACCGCCATGTCCTTTCTATTAAGCTAAATGTCTCTGGAGTTTTTAGGGATAGGTTAATGAACTGCAGAATATCTTGGAAAGTGCAATCAAAGCCTAGTGATTATGGAAGAGTATGTAACATTTCTGTTTAAGTCTCAGGCCTGGGCCTCAAGCTCTCTTGAGGATTCAGCCAGTGTTGTTTCAGAAAACCGTAATTAGGCACAACACTGAAGGTTTTCCATGCTGCAATCCCAGTATCCTCTGACCATCCTCCTCAGAGCCGCACACGGGCTCTACTGGGCCTTGATTTCAGCGGTGCTAATTGCGATGCAGATCGCATCTTGAGCCAAGTCTGGCTAAGATTTGCTTAGCCTCTGGCTCGTCAAATGATTATAAAATGGATTGAATTAATAATGATCAGTATTAACATAGAGCATAGGTTTGTGTGAGAGAAATTAGTGAGAGCACAGACACAAAGAATACATTATCTTTTTAATGAGTGAAACTTGAATGAGGTTGTAGAATAGCGAATACACTCAATACACCCTCATACAGGTTTCATACAGGCATGTTAGGTGTGCTACATTTAATTATATTAATGTGCGTGTGTGTACATATAAGGCACCAATAAACAGAAAACTTACTTCAGATTAGTCATCTGCTTGGTTTAGAATGGACAGATGTCTAAAATGGATGTCTCTTCAAAGTGGAAACCATTTAAATTCCTTTGAACAGTAGCTGACTCAATTGGGATTAAAGAGTTGATGTTGCTTGGAAAAGGCTCATTCCATTTCTGAAGCTGTTTTGGGTTTGATAAATCTACCTGCAGCGCCTCTCGCTATGTACATATATAAATGTGATGCTGTAGCGGTTCGGGTGTTGTGGATGTCAGCAAACTGCCAATCTAGGTTTTTGCATGCACATCTTCACATTTCAAATTTTAAGGGAGTCAAGTGTGAAAATGATTTGCTTCCCAAGAGTTCTGATTTTGCACAAAAACAGTTTTTTTTCTCTCTCTCTACAGGATGTTGTGTAATTTATGGTTGCGCTTCATTAGTGAGTTTTAGAGAAACTTGTCAATGTGCAATGAATAGCTCTTTATTATCTTAAGTTTAATATGTGGTTTGGGTGATTTAGGCAATTCAGTTTGAGGGAGCTAGGCATTATGATTTTTTTAAAACCCAGCACATCCAGCTGTGTTTGTAGTGCAAGCTGTTTTGCCTAATAATCTGTGTGTTTGTAACTCATTTGATTAACATAAGCTTTCTAGCATGTCCAGTTTTCATTATTTCTTTAGTCTGTCTGTTTTGTTTGGAGATGATGGTCAGCTATTGTAGTAAACTGCAGGTATTGTTCAGTGATTCACACAACTGGGCTTCTCTGTGGGTTTATCCTCTCATCAATGTTGTTTTTTAGAGTGTAGTTGCCTGTTGACAGGCTCCACATTGTGTGTTTGTACAGTCAGAATACTAGACAAAAAGATTCTTTCTTCACTAGTTTTGTGGTAAGGATAAAGTTGGCAGTGATTAAAAAAACTGGGCATAACCCTAAATAATAATACTTACGCTTATAGTTTGTTATTTTATTTTATTTATTTTGTTTTAATTAATATCTGCATTTAGCATGGCAACTGAAAGTTTATGGAATGATCCAACAGCTTCACCCACATTATTAATCACTTTAATAAATGCTGTGGATATAAACTATAAAAAGATAACTTCTTGTTTACTTTTTTTTCATAGCCAGCATTCACAGACAATAATGATGCCTGACGGAAACTGCTCTTTATTGATTTCTGTTTCCTGTGGAGTACCACAGGGTTCTGTCTTCAACCCATTTTTACAACTCTTTGTATGCACTGCCTTCGCGTTCTGTTTTTCAAACACATAGCATTTCTCAACACATACCATCTATTATACTGATGACACACAGTTGTGCTAATCATTGCTATAAATCTTTTCGATTGCCTTGTGCGCAATAAATGGCTAAAAGCTTTTTTCCATATAAATGAAAGTGACAGAAGGTATTATATTCCTCAAGCTCCTAGTTTAGCCAATAATTAAGGGTCCTTGTCACTCATGCCAAAAACCTGGGTGTTATCTTCACTAAGGTTTTGGCATGGATTCAGTACTAAAATCTGACAAATAAGTGCTACTATGAAAGCAGCTTTTTGCAGCTCAGGGCCAATGCTAAATAAAAAGCATTTTAATTATATAGTGGTACAGTCTTGTGAAGCTCTGAACAAGAAAATAAAAGACATTTTGACAAAAATATAATTTAAAAATATGCAAAAAACTGATTTAAATATATTTCTTTATGCTGTGGAAACTATATTATAAAGAATAGCATTTATCATTTTGTTAAAATGATCTTATAATAGGCTTATCTAAAATATGTTTTAAAAAAAATACATTTTGCATTATATGTAGGCATTTGACTTAAACAGATGATACACTGATAAGCTTTGCTGTTTGCTGCTGGTGTATATAAAGTATATGTGTGTGTGTGTGTAAATATATACAGTGCATTATTTTATTTGTTTATTTTCTGACTGGTAGAGTCTCTTAGTTGTATTAGTATGTCTTGCCCACAGTTAGTTACACAGACTACGCAGTCCAGGACTTATTGTCATCTCTAGTCTAAAGATCTTCATAGAAACACCAAATTTCTGCCATGGCCTCAGTTCTCAAGTCATCAGCTGTTGGCCAACTTGTGACTATGCAATGTAAGGTAATCATTTTCATTTTCTCTGTTTAAATCCACAAGTAAGACAAGTTGTTCTAGTAGATTAGTTTTCTTGTATGTATGTTTTCGAGCTATTTGTGTGATTTTTTTTTTCCTCTGGCTTTATAGCTTTATATTTGTGTAATGTTTGCTGTTTACCTTATTTTTAGCACATTTGCTAAACAGCACTGAGCTCTATAAATAAATAAACTTGACTGTCTAAATATATGAGAGAGAATGGAAGAGAGGCTGAAATAATAGGTAGTTGGCTGGCATTTGCAAGTTTTGCTAAACCCTGCTCCTGCTGGCTAAGCCAGCCTGCCTTTCTCTGAGTGAGATGAGATGCTTCCAGCTCCCCACCTGTGCTCTCTCCCGTCCCACCAGCCCTGGATCTTTGTGGGGAAGGGATCAGCTCCAGCATGGGGCTGACAGGCTCACCACTCATTCCACACCAATGGCCTTAGGATTATTCAGGTTTAGGGACAAGTTGTGGATACTAGCTTTTGTGGGGAATGTTGTGCTACTTGAGTATAAATAGTATTGAAAACCCAAACCTTGTCAACAACAAATCTGTAAGATCCAAAACCCTGTCTGTGTTTATAATTTTTGCTTTTTTTTATGTTATATCTTTTTTATTTTTGGCATTATTTAAAGATGGCCCTGAAGATCTGAACAGTTGTACAGTAGCTTTTATACAAGTTAAAAAGGTTTTTCTTAAAGCTTGCTCTTTAAGCCCATGTGTTTGATGCATTTCTCTTTGAGATTTTCTCTCAAAAGGAGCTGAGTTGTGTTGATTTTATATACGATACTAAAATGTCATTTAAAAATGTCTTTGTAGTGGCTCAGCTCATCGCGCAAAAAAAAGTTAATTCCCGTTTTCAGTGTCAATAGGCCAATTCCGCTCTACACGGAAGATGATGCCAAGATTTGTGTCGACAACTTTGCAGACATGCTTGACATTTTCCCTTCAGCGAGAGAAAACACTAACCTATATTATACCGCATGCCTCTGCCTGCTCCGTTCTAATCTGATAAAAATTTCCATGCTTGCAGTTCCAATCTGTGCCTGTCCTTGGCAGCAGATGCATTTCCTTGTGTCTTTCTTTCTGTTGATATTTTGGGAACACTTTATAATAACTACACACTATGAGTCATCAGTTAAGCATTAATAAATAGTTAATTAATCATTTCTAAGCGGTATTTAAGTCGGAGGAGGAGAGATTCGCGGGGTTATCAGTAATAAGGAGATTGGTGGCAGCTGCGATCGTTCGTGCGTGCTCCTCC
>JAUCMU010000026.1:20100037-20127282 GCA_032275025.1 Enteromius treurensis | reverse complement strand
AATAAGGAGATTGGTGGCAGCTGCGATCGTTCGTGCGTGCTCCTCCTGAAATTCGATTAATTGCTTAATCGTCATTATGTATTATATTACTTACAAACCAGTTTCTCAATGGTTCATGAGATCATTCATAAAATGTTTTTGAATGAATTATTAATAAAAACAGATCCGCTGACAGATTTAAAGAGGCTTGATTGTGCAGTTGATCATATGGAGATCTCACACATTTTTTTGAATATAATACTATGTGATGATTAGGCTACTGTGATGTAATACTCATGATACTACCACATCATTATCAGGATCTAGTTTCTCTGTACATGTATGCAGTCCCGGTTTCTTTAAAATTCTGAATAAATAACTCTTGTTGTAAAACCGGCATCTTATTAAATGTTTGTAATTACCATTAGTATTATGCTAGCTTTGATGTTGCTGTAAATATTATTTTAAAAACGCTGCAAATATTATGATACCTTTATCTTTGGGTCCTACTTGTTTCCCAGATTTTGACAGTGAAGGCTATTTAAAAATAGATAATATTGGCAAAGCAAGTATGTTCAAACCTTCTTCACTTCCAACTACTAAGGTCAATGGAATCATTTCGCATCCCAAATACTCTGTCGGAGGCTTTGAATAAACTACAGTTACATGCAGACTCAAATAGTCTCAGTTGCTTGATTTTCTTACGTTGATGATTTTGCTTTTTGTGGGCAATATATATGTATTTTTACCTTTCCCAGACTTGTCAGCTCGTGTTTTTCAAGTCTAAAATGAATACGTTTCCACCCCTTGCCATGTTGCTGGACTGACAGGTACAGTGTGTGCCACAGGGGACAAGCTTGCGTGCCGTAAACTGTTCACGGGTGACTTAGCAGGCCAGTTTAGGATAACAACAGCATAAGAGCTGAGGCAGCCAAATGAACAGAGAACTCCATACTCCCTGTGGACAATGAGATTATAAGCAAAATGTGAAATTCAATCTAAGTAGCTCCCCCATGGACTACAAAGACCAGACCGTTTCTGTTTATGACAACTGAAGCTTTCTATTTGACCACAGTGATGTCTGCATTTCAAAAACATAGAGCTTGTGCTCAAAGACTTGCGTTAGTTGAGATTTATGAGTTGTTTGTGATGTTTCTGCGCATACATTTTGTACGCGCGAGTGTGTGTCTGTAGTGACAGCTGTGATGGATCCATTGGTTACATTTGTTCTTGAACCCTCCTGCACTTATTGTCCAGAAACAACATTTCTCAGTGCTTAAATTTCATCACTAGCAGCTGAAGAAAGTGATTCACCGATAGAGTGTTATCTGCCCAACTCCTACATCTGTCAGCTACCCAGAAGCTCATTAGCAGATCATGAAGCTTTTGTGTGAGATTTGCTTCATTATCGTGCACAATGCAGAGTACAGATCCACTAATGATTTCTACCACTTTGTGGTAAACTATAATTTCTCTGAATTATTGATTTAAAACTCAGATGAACTATTAGTTACTCGAAGACAGTAATTTTACACTTAATTCATTGCATTTCATTGTGCTATTTTAAGGTTAAACCAAAAGGCAAATGACAGGGTGTGTTTATTCAGCAGTGGGTTTATATATAAGTTACCCTAAATATTAACAATATTACATATTTTGTCTATAGATCTTGAGTAAAAACAAAAACACTTTCAGGCTATTATTATATTATATTATTAAAATAGAGATCGATTTTTAATTCTAAATATATAAAGTTTTTTTTCATATTTTAAATGTGTGTTTAAAATACTCTCTCTCTCTCTTTTTGGAAAAAGGTGAAAGTAGAATGACAAATAATATAAAAATAGTTCTTATTTCTTGATAAACACAGCTGAGCTGCACTGCTTTGGCACAGGAATGTACAATTATTCAGCATGCCAATAAAGCCCATTAAAACTGCAAGTGCGATAAAGAGTACAATGACATATTAAAAGGGATACAGTTGCAAAGAGCACTCAATTGTATAAAAGCTGGTTTAATTTTCGCCAGAATAGCCAATGAAAATGCAGGTGGACTATGAAGGTCAATGTCAATGAGACATCAGCGGCACACGCTCACAGTCGTTTTACACAGATCACCAACATTTTCTAAAGACCTCTTTCTCTCCATTTTCTGCTTGGCCAGCCGTTGTGAGCAGCATGAATAGCCCTCTGTTGTCCTGTGCTATGATCGTCACATACAGACATTGAATGTGATGGATGAGCTTGTAGAGAACTTCACCTCATTACCCGATACTAACAGTGGCATTTAATGAATAGAATCCTCTTCTTACCCACTTTAAGAAGAAAAATATAATGTTTAATTCTCATGTGCTAAGAATGAAAACAAAAGTACTCTTAATTGCATCTGGTTCTTGTGCCCTTCTGACACATTCCCAGAAACTGTACAGCTGGAGGACAAGTAAGCCACATCCACCACTGTCAGCATCAGTGGCAGTTATAAATGTAAGCATTCTGTGCAGGTTGTCCAATGCAATTCCTCTCTCTCAGTTTATCTTCACGTCTACACTTGATTTTATAACAACACCCTTGAGGAACACCATAGATAGTCGTGTTAGATATCCCTTTTTTTCCCCCCAACTGTAATCTCAAAAAAAGATTTTTTTTTCTTTATGAGAATCATGAGTAGCCCTTTGTAAAAACAAGTATATACTCAGTCTGTGAGGCAATTGAGGTATCTGATTTATGAATGAATGATTCTTTTGAATAGATTCTACAATTAGGTTAACAGGTCTGCATGCCACTGTTCTTGCATTAGCAACACACCGAATAAATGATCCTCAGAGCACAAGTGTTCTAAAGATTTGACTGAAGGCTTGAAAAGTAAGCTAGGAATGCTTTAGAGTTTATTTTAAGTGGAATGCGTATTTAGTTGATATATCTAGTTTGTGAACTACAAGCTTTGAACTAAATATGCTGTAAAAGAGCAAGCTGTTTACACCCGTTGAATGATATACATTAATCTTGACAACTAATTGACGATTAATAATATTGATTATGTCAGACGGAGTTCAATCCTTATTTATACACTCCCCTGTCTGTGTCTTTATGGCATTACAGTTATTACTGTTTAACAAGGTATTTTGAGCAGAATGAATGAATAAATGAATGAAAACACGAATAGGTATTTTTTGTATTCAGTTAATATTCACTTTTATATACCATTTAATATTTAAATATTCCGTTTTTATGGAGGACAAATGAATGTCACAAAGCATTTGGCTTACAATGTCTCAATCCTTGAAATATGCCACCTTGGCAACTGCACGCTATGATTTTTTCTCACACATTTTACACATCTGTGTGTGCACTTTAGCCTTATGAAAGTGCATCGCCTGCTTTTACGCTGTGAAATGACTCTATGAAATGAAAGCCATGTTTGAAGCAGCACATGTCTAGCAGCTGTTTTGGAGGTGAAGTGCGCCGTGTGAGGACGCAGAGGTCAGATCCGCTATGTTTGGGTGTCAGACTGTGGCAGTGGCACGTTTTACAACTCCCCGCTGAATCTCATCCTGTCTAGCTCATCCCTTTCTCCTCCTCCTTCTACCTACATGCCACATTACATTTTGAAGGTGAATCCCATAAATACGAAAATTATGAAGCAGGTTGAATTACCCAGGAGGCTGCCTCTCTGTGAGCCTGCCAGATATTTTTGCTTGACGGCTTCCATTTGGGAAGATGCCGTACGGCCAGCAGCAGGAGCCCTGCAGCTGGCTGCACTAGTCTTTTGCTGGAAATGGCCCTTAAATCATTGCTTTCTTCTTCCTAAAAGAAATGATGCCTGATGACACAAGGAGAAATGAGAGGTAGAGAGATATGATTTAGGTAATCCCTGAGAGGCCCTATCATTCCAGGCTTGTTCCTTATGTCTATAGCTTCTTCTTCCCTCTCCATCTTTTTTTGATCTGTACAAATGGGATGAGAAAATTAGCCTAATCTCTATGAGGATTCAGATGGGTTCATGCACAGGCATGCATATTCTCAGCAGGAGCACTGACCTTCTCCTTGGTTGCCTACTTTACTTTTCTTTTTGCTTCTTTATAAAATGTATATATATATATATATACAAAGCGTGTATGCAGTGTAAGCCATTTATTCTTTTCTTTCTTTTCTAAATTTCTTCCGTCCTTTCAGCCTTTCTTTTAACCTTCCATCTAGCCTTGCTTTCCTTTACTCCACATGTTAATCATTTTACTGTAGTGTAGTGTGTTTTGTCTTAGTTTGGTTTAGTTTTGTTTTCTTACTTCCTGTGTTTCCTAATTTGGTCATGTTTCTGTTCTGTTCAGTGTTTCCTACACTGCGTGACATGTAGAGTACATCAGAATAATGGGACAAATTGAAACTTTTTTTTCACAGCAATTGAATAAGAGGTCAAACTTGCTAGGCAGTAAATTAAGAAATGTGAATTTTATTTCTATAAGGATGTTGGCCAATAAGAGCAGTGTGTATGAAGGCCTTAATCTAACACAATGAAGAATTTCTTTTTTGTCTATCAATTTATTTGGATGAAATGCAAGTACAAGGACAGGGGACGGCAGCTAGGCTTTTAAACATACTGCTAAAAGATTCATGGACAACCAGCTTACAAACCCTTGAAATGCACATAACAAATAGCTGGTACTGAATGTTGGAATAATTTGCTTAGAAACTGCCTTGACATAACCAATCCATTTTATAAATTAATTTGATTATTACTACTCTATATTTATAGCTAGCACTACAGACCTTTTATTTATTAGAAAACCATATCCTGTGCAAATTTATTCTAGAGCTTCTTATTTTGACGCGTTATATTGATAGATGATCATGAAACATTACATTCCAAGGCTGTTGTCAATCAAAGCCTAACCATCGGGTTTCCTCTTAAAGAGATTTTCCTTATATTGAAACCATAACCAAGAAAAGTGTCATTTCAAAGAGCAAATGCACTGGCACTGAGTTTGGTCTGATTTGTACATGTCTTTTGGATAGCTTCCCTCCGCTCCCATGTCAGTCAGAGGAGAGGGGGAGTGGGTGCAGAAGAGAGAAAAGAGCCAGGAACGACCACAGCTGCTGGATGATGGGACTTGGCCAAGGCCCCCTGCTTCCGCTCTCGTTTGCCAGCGCTGAAGAGTGGAGCATGCTCAATAAGAGCAGAGTGGACTAGGCCACAGGGGCAGTGGGGGCACAACCTGTCGGAAGCAGCAGTGCCAACCCACTGAGCCATTTGGAGGTACTGATGACTCAAAGTGACTTTCATAGGTTCCACTCTGAGAGTTTTCATTGACCCAGCTCCAGGCAGTAGTAAATATTCACGTCACTTTACATTTCCAAGATCCGGAGGGAGTCGACATGGTGTGGTGGTGCAAAAGATAATACAAGATCGTCAGTCTGTATCCACTGCCAGGGACAAAGTAAATGTGTTCCTGTAGAGGCACTTGTACTACCAATGTAAAGGGTTTAATTCACAGCAAATGCATGAACTGACAAAATATACACTTGAATACAGTCATCACTTGTGGCAAAGGCGGTTGCCACATGTAAATTGTTTAATTTTTTAAATAACAGTAATTGATAAATAACACAGACATGAACTTTTTTAGTACTGGCCATCTGTCCGGGATGCTGTGGCCGGAGACGCTGAGATACACTCCAGCACCCCTATGACCTTACAGAGGACAAGCAGTATGTAGAATGAAAAGATGGATGAATTTATTTATTATCAAACTATTTATTAGTAAGTAGTTAGTTATATTTTTTGAAAAGGTACCGCCCCAGTGACAACTTTTGGAACTTTTATTTTTTCTGAAGAAAAAAATGTATATTTCAAAAGCTTTCATCTTGTGCCATGTGATAAATACATTTATAAATATTCCATGTAGTCTCTCAAATAATGTGAGGTTTGCATGTTTAATAATTCTATAATGATTAGAAAAATGTTGTTTTAGATTAATAGTTTTAGATTAATTAAAGCTTGTCACACTGCTGATACTGCTTGACATTGAATAATAAGCAGATTTGGAAAAAAACGTCTGGGTTTTTGTATTTAGCAGCAATTTGGTATGCATCTGAAGGAGGTTGTGGGGGGGAAATGGTGTTACATTCAACTAACTGGCGCTCTAAGCTAGATTAAAGTCAACAAAGTCACCCATGGATGGCACAGACCCTTGAGGATTGACAGGCTGTCGACAGTTTTAAAATAAGTGAAGAAAGATGACAGAGTTACAAAAGGGCTGCGGGGACCTAAGTGTTCAATGGAGACTGTGAGACAGGTAATTCACTGGTAGGAACCCTGGGGAAAGCATGGCTTCTTATCATTCCCCAGTCCCCTCTTTGTTCTGCTGGAGCATTCAGTGCTGTGATTCACCAGACGCGCTGGAATAAGTGTGGGTTTTTTTGTGCTTTTTTATTATTTTTGCCAAAGTGACTAGAGATGAATATTGTTGTTGATAACAGCTCTTCCATCTGCAGCACCGCAGATGCCGAGTTCATCTACTACATCTAATTTGAGATCAAATTCCTGCTGTTGTGTCTCGGCTGTGACATCTCTGTCTAAACCTTCCCTAGAAGGCTGGAGGGGGGCTTTGCCTATCTGATTGCGATTGTAATTGCATGCGGCAGAAAACCACCACAAAGTCATCAATCAGCTGGTATCCATGGGAGGTTTAACCGAATTTCATTTTCCCATTTTGCAAGACTTATAGCTAGTGTGAGCGGCAGTCCACGGCGAGGAAAATTAGTTTAATGGGGAATGTCATATGCGCTGCGTGATGTGGTAACATCCATCAGAGCACTGGCCGCATGTAGTCTTTTGTCAAAAGTTTGCCTCCTATATACACTACACTAAAATAATCTCAGTGGCACATGCAGAAATATGTGTGCGTGTAACAAGTTTTAGATGTAAAAAAAAAAACCAAAGCACATTTTTAGTACTGTTTTGAAAAATAATCCTGAATGTATTCTCTCTCTCTCTTTTTTTTTTTTTTTTTTTGCAAAGCTGCCCACTCAGTTGTTTTTCTGTCTTTAAGCTACCTTTGTTTGACACGTGAGCACATTTACCGTTTAGGTAGAAAGATAAAGATCCACAAACTATGCTTCTTTTTGGACTCCTACTTTCTTACTTTTTAATCTAGTGAAGAACCTGTATCAACTAGCAATATAAATCACATCACTGTCGTAATTAGCTGTCAAAATACAGCTCAGAGGGATTTCGCAAGTAATGGTTTCATTGTCATAATATACGAATTAGGTTTGTATGTGAGGCTATCTGGAAGCTGCTGTAAGGTGTCTCCTGCGGTTTGCAGAGCTTTCGCCTCCTGGGGTCCACTTCATCATATCAGGGAAATAAAAGCATGCTAGAAGAGAAGTTGATAAGAGATACATTGGAGGCATCAAACAACCTGTCAGGAAGGATGTTTCTCACAGGCACTCTTTATGCACCTTTACAAGAGACCAAATATTTCCTGTAGACATCTTCAAATGCAGTCATAATGTAGATTTGCACAAAGAGTGTTAGTAATAGTACTTTTTATGATGTGCCTGCAGTGGAAATCACTTTCTTTCTTTTTTTGGTGTAGATTTACAGTACTTGCAACGTAAGCAGGTTTTGACATTTTCATTTAGTTTTCCCCTTCTTCCTTTATTAGAAACTTAAATAGATTTAGGTATGATGCCATTCAAATGTTAGGGGTCGGAAATATTTAAAAATGTGTTCAAAGTCTCTTATTTGATCAAAAATGTATTAAGACAATATTTATTTTTCATGTTTAAATATATATTTATGTATTTAAAAATGTAATATATTCCTGTGATGGCAAAGTAAAAAAAAATTGTCAGCATAAATATATATAATTTTTTATTTATTAGTTTTTTTTTTTATATTTGGCATGTGATGTTTGCATATAAATTCAAAAACAATGTTCCTTCCTTTAATAGTTAGCATATCAAATTGTGATTGATCCTCCTTTTTTGCTTTTTCTTTCTACGCTGCAAAGAGGTTGCATTGCATTGATTCATAAACAGATGTTAGGCAACAAGAATCATTCTATATGAAGTATGCTGACAACTGCAAAGAGAGCTTTTTTTTTTGCCGCATTACACACAACCAAAGCTTAAAAACATACTTGAAACACTGTTCTGTTGCTGCCATACAAGCCTTGATGTTTTCTTCTGGGAAATGCAGATCTAGTTAAAATGTTGCTATTTCATTTTGCCTTTGTTTTGATTAAAATTGCAGACTGTTTTTTGTTGTTTTTATCAGGAAAGGTGAATCAGTATTTCCTGTAGTGCCGAGGGTCTTTGTGGTCCCTTTTTGTTGGTCTGCTTCCATTACAGAAATCAGCTTCATTTCTTCTGCCTCATTTACAGGCTGATTGGAGCCGGGCAGGAGGATAAAGGCCAAAGCACTGCAGCCTGATTCACTCAGATAATGAACGAGATCCATAATTAGTAAGAAGAAAGCTTCTGTCTTTCATATGGCATGAATAGATTTGGAGAGAGGGAGCGAGCGTGTGTGCCTATCCAGTGATTTGTGGGTGAGACCTTTGTGTAATCGCTAATTGCCGCTAATGAGTTGTCTGTTCAGGCCGTGTGTCAGTGGAATGAGAGCATAACTTCCATATATCAGTGTTCCTTTTGCATCCTTATGTCCTTTCATCAGTTTTTTTTTTTTTTTTTCTCTCATCATACCTCCACCGCCATCAGTTACATCATTCTGAGTTTGAGCACAGCCATAGCATCTAGTCTCTTAGAGGTTAATTGTTAGCGTCCTTCTCCAGCGGATTTTGCCCCAGGCGAGGATATTATTGCACATCTGTGTTGTTTCTTATCAAAATCTACAAAAGAACCAGTGCCATACAGCTACCAAGGAAGCCAAAGTTGCCTTTTTGCTATCTGAGTCTTATGTGAAGTTTATTACTCATTAGTGCTGGCTCTAAAAAGGAGATATTTCCCTCTCACAGTAATTGCTAATTGGGTAAGAGGTAAAAAGCTAACTGTGGCTGTGATTGACTGAAATTCATGGCCCCTTTGCACTGGGGCTCAATTACAAATACTTGATCTCTAACATCGTGGCAGGGGGTATTGACTCTTAAAAGAGCATAATCAGACATTATGGCAAAGCTTTGTGTGAATGCACCCTCTGGATGATACTTAAGCTCAGGTTCACACTAGTTTTCTCTTTTTTTTTTTGCTCTAATCTTCTGCTGGAAATATTTTATAACACCATTAAAATCACAGTCGCTGTGTAAAATGAAGGTACATGGTGAACATTTTATTACCATATACCGTAAAATATATATTTTATGGATAATTATCCTCTTCTTCATAAGAGTTTTTCTTAGCTATTTATGATACCTAAGAAAATCTGAAAGCAAATACTTGATAAAAGCTCTTGAGGCAGCAAGTGACCTTGCATTTTGTAGATTTAGCGAGTGTAAAGGGTGGTGTCATATTGACTTTAGGTTAAGCAAAAGTGGTTTGGTTGTGCATATGTATATGTGAAGCTCTCCTAACGGGGAGACAAAGGTTTCGAACCACAAAAGCCGCTACGATGTCAAGGCTGGGCCTGTGGGCGGCAAAGAGGGCGAGTTCAGCGCTGAGCGAGTAGTCTGATCTGCCTCTGCCGTGGCTGAGTGGAGACGAATACGCTGCAGTCATTTAGACGTGTGATGGAATAGAGATGTGACAGATTTCTAATAGATGTGTAAATTAGTAATAGGCGTATGCTTGGCATATTTGAATCTGGCACTGACATGCAATTGTATTTCCAAAAATTGATGCGTGTGGTTGAAATTGACTGTCATTTCTTACCATTAACTTTTGTACTCGAACATCTCATTATTCCCAGTAGTAACACATGCTCTCTACAAAGATGGTACTGAGATTTTATATTGTAATGGCTAAAACGCTATTTGCATAACTAGTTAAGCATTTGAAAATCATGTGCGATTTGCAAAACAAAGTACTAGTATTACAAAAAATAATAAAATATGAATATGAATTATATCCAGGGAGTTTGTATAAATCCTTTGCTTTAAAACTGATTACTTATTGGCCAAATTCAGGGTTGTAAGAGTTGTGAAGAAGTACTATATTTATCCATCCATCAAACCTTCTTGTTATTTATTTATTTTCAAAATATTTGATTGTTTTAGTTACAAAAGAGTTTAAGTTACTTGGAATTTCATGAACTTTAATTTGGAATTGCAATTGCATCTCGTTTATTTCCTAAACTCAACTGTAGACATTTTCAAGTCATTTGTGTGATTTTGTGTAATTATGTCCTTCAATTAAATACAGCATTCGTTTTTACAGTGATTTACACTCTTTCAAGTTTCCCTTGACTGAGACTTGAACTGAGACTACATCAATATACCAGAAAACAGGTTAGGTAAAAAATAAATCTAAAATAATAATAATAATAAAAAATGTGTTCATATGATTAATCACCATTTCTTGTTTCTTCAGGGAATCAGTAATGAAGTTAAGATAATGTTCTCTTTCTAAGCCTTGCTGTATGCATATATTCAGCTTTAATTGCCTCCTTCCTAGCATGCATTCATCTCAAGGAAAAATTGACCTTTAGTGTATAATTTGTGAGTAAAATTTATTAACCCTTGTGAGAATTAAGATGGCAAGAGTGGGTGGTATGACAAAAATTTTCCAGTGTTTTTACATCCGTAAAGTGTTGCAATGAATATTGTTAATGATGAATTTCTACCCCATTTCAAAATCTGTCTCTATGTGTGTATATTATCAAATCTGTATTATCAAAAACTGATATTATTCAACCCGGTGATGTTTTATTTTTGCCACTGGGTTCTTAAAATACAATACTAAAATAGTAAAAAGGTTAAAATAGTGAAATGTAACTGTGCGTTCAAAAAGGGGCATAGTTTTTTTCCCCCTTTTTTTAATTCTACATAACCTTGTCACTTCATATCTCAGTGAGCTGTGTGATGGGTCAGATGCTGGACAGTGGGCAATGATGCTCATCATAGCAGCTGCTGTATAGCAGCTAAAACTGCAAATATAGTCATGCAATATTTTAAAGTTATGTTGCTGCTCATAGTTTAGTTTCAGACCATTTTTAGTTATTTTTATATATAGCGATAGATTTCAGAATTCTTTGAGAATTAGAAGGTCCAAAAGTACAGCATGCATCTGAAATAGATTAGTATTTGCAACAATGTAAAATTATTTAATGTCACTTGCTGTCACAAATGTCAAATTAATGCATGCTTGCTGAATAAAATTAATGATTTCTTTATTTCAGTCAAACAAAACCAATCTGACCTTTTGTGTATTGTTTTTTGTTTTTTGTTTTTTTTTGCTATTTATAATGTTTATTGCTGTATTTCTATTTTTGAACAGTAAAAGTTGCTTTTAAAAAAGCCCCCTTTGTTTATTTGTACAGAGTAAACTTGTTCCTAACTCTTGTGATGGGCTCTTATCTTATTTAGTCAGGCTCATAAGATGTGTGTTAATCAATTAAATACAAGCATGTGTTACATCCTTACTGTCTTTTTTGAGAAGTGTGCCATAAGAGCTAGGTCAGGAAGCTAGCTTAGAAAACTTTGTATGGTTCTGAAGTAAAAGGAAAGAGGAGAGCGAGAGAAAAAAAAAAAAAAAAAAACTTTTCTTTGGCCTTTTGTTCAAAATGGACAATTCACTAAGGAACAGGAAGAGTTGAAAGCTGCCATTGTTCTGTCAGAATTTCAAAAGTACTCACATTATAGCTGAGCCGGTGGTTTGTTTGGTGTAGGAAATACTTTAGCTTATTTCTGAGGGACTGAGTTTAGGTAAAGGGCGGTCATAGTCCTTCAATGACTTATTCCCCCTCCTTGTTTTTCTAAAATTACATTGAGAGTCTCAGCACTCCAAAGACTACCCAGAGTGCTGTGTGGTCTTCCCCACATGGAGGTCATATATGTGTTCCTATTTGCCTCTAATTGAAACCCATGAGTCCAGGACTCTACGGAGACATGGAAAAGTATTATATGAAAAGCAGATTTTATAGAATATCTTTGTGTGTTTTCAGTAATAATTCAGATAAATAGGATGACAGTTGATGAGTCTCCAGAGCTTTGTAACTTCAGACTAACAGCATAAGATGTATAAAACAACATCATCTTGTCTTGTATTTCAATGGTTTCAGGTTTCATTTGTGCAAGGTCCACACTGTGTTCCTTTTCACTATGTGAGAAGAAGCGAGTGTTGAGTGACATGTTCTCTGTTATAAAGCTTCAGTATCTTTGACTGTAGCATTGGTAAACAGTTTTCAGTAATTATGAATATGAGTGTCAATAGATAATGTGAACTCACATATGAACTTTGGTATTTGAGAACACAAGCTGTTGTACTATCATGCAATCCTGCTTATTAGTGTAAGACATCTTTGAGAGAGATTTTAAAAAACAGCTCACATTATATCACAGCGAGACCCCGCAGCCCAATCAAAAGTTTTAGTGGAGGTCTTTACTTTGTGTTTGAAAGTTTGCTTGTGCTACTGTGAAAGTCCAACAGAAATAAGAGATCTGATAAGTGGGAGTTTAACAACGGCCTCTCTGCACAATGAAACGTTGACTCAAATTAAAAAAGATCTCAGAGCCACACAACCTTGAAATACAAGGGTGAGACCACTGTATATTCGTAAAAGATTGCGAAAGCAGTGCAACATTTTTTTTAACTCTAGTTTAGACACACTGCAGGCTAGTAATTAGCACTCCTGTCTAGTCAAATACTGACCAGTGTCAAGGAGAAGAATTCAAGATAATTGTTTAACCTTCATTTGCCTTTGTGTGAGTTTCAGTTGAGCTCTGCAGAGTAAGAACAGACTCTCTCACTCTTCTGCCTCTTCTTACTTACATCTTTCACAATATATCAGTTAAATTTATTCATTTGGGTTTGGTACAAAGTGGGTGGATTAAAAAGACAAAAAGAAGAGCAGAAAGAGGACTGAGAGAGGGTTCATATAGCCATCCAATATCTCTCACCTGAGGTGCAAGGTCAAGTGTATGATTACTGGGTTTTGTAGAGCTGTTGCACTTACAGTTCTCAGCTGTATATTTTGAGTGTCTATACATGATCTCATGATTGCATTGTGAAGGATCTGAACACCACTCAACAGAAATATTACTATGTCAGTATTAAATACTCTGTCGATTGCCCCTCTCTCCATGATTAAGATTATTTTACAAAATCCTTTTCATCTGCTCTTTGTTATACATCCTCTTTGGCACAACACTAAAGACCCATTACAAAGGGGCATTCATTCTTTACTAATGATTTAGAATTGCTTCCTTGATTCACCCACTAATTTTCATCACAGAGGTCAAAGTGTCTTCTCTTCCCTTCTCTGAGCATTATTAATCTTTTAGGAATGCGCCACAGCATTATGGGAAGAGGGGGGACAGCAGTGTTTAATGGCAGAGTACGTTTTCTTCCTTTTTTCAAAATGCTTGCTCTGTTTTGTTGGAGCAAATAATATTGATAGACAATAGGGGTAGACAATATTACATTTGTGGACAATACAAGGAGTAAATAATTACAGTACATCATGTGATTCAATTAAAATTCTTCACTGTTTTCTCAAAATAAATCAAACGAAAACGCTATAGAAACAAAACTTTAGGGACAAATTTGTAATGCGCAGGAGGGAAATTGAAAATGTCATTAACGCAGATCAATGTAATTTATTAGAATGGCACATGACAGCTAATGTGATCTAAATGTTAAAATGATAATGTATAATTAAATATAGCTAATATCAGCTCATTTGCAAGTTTATAAGGATTGTAATGTATAAATATTGTTCTTATTGTGCATGAATTTTGTTTTTTTATATGACTCTCATTCAAAACATTTCTTTCTGCGTCCAGTTGACCATGTGTTCCACAAAGTAGGGCACAGTTCTGGGTAAATGAAATGCTTTCTCATGATCCTCTTCCTAACAATGTTAGCTAGCGGCACAGGTGTGGCACATCTAGCCCTGTTCCTGCTAAAAGATAAGCTGTCAGGTGTAAGGTTTAAGCTGTCAATTATTATGAGAATCCAACGTGTCATATTCCCTGTGAATAACAAGTTAAAGAATTCAAGGTTTTGCTGATTGTCTTTTGTTCTATATGCTCATTTCACTTATTTGTTCTCACTTCCTCTCTTTTATTCTCACTTTAACTTGTAACTCATCCATAATCTCGGCAGACACACACACATTTAATTAATCAGCTGGGCTTAAAGGAACTGCAATTTAACAGTAAAATATGGGGATTTCTATATAACTTGGTTGGTCTGTTTGAGTCAGCACTGTTTTACAGAACTGCAACTTTTTACTTTCTCAGCCTGCTTTAACAGACTCTTGTAGTTATTATTTCATACAGCTCCAGTCCTCAGTTGCCTCTACTTACCATTATGTGCAGTGCCATGGGAGGGCTTCAAAAGACTCACTCATATTGTCAGCTCTTTGAAAAGGCCGTTTCAGTGCAAGACTTGCCACTCACTTTGAATACAAAGGAAAATTTGCCATCATTCAAATAGAAGAAAGTAAAAACAATTGCAAGAATTCCCAACACTGAGATGCAGCTTGTGCATGTGGTTTGTGGAAATTAATAATAATAATAATAATAATAATAATAAATCACAAAGCTCATGTTCAAATCAATCTACCAAATACTTTCCATAAAGCAAAAATGTGTATAACATTTCAGATATTTCATAAACATTCTTAAAATTAATATACTGTATGTATGTGAACGATGTACTGTATGCAGGACCCATTTCTTAATTTTCCTCTTCATTATGTATTATGTATAAAATCAAGTTTTCTAGATTAAGATGATTTTTGCTCTCACAGTAAGAAAACAACTAATATACAATTCCATTTACTCTTTTTTTTTTTAAATTGTTGTTTTTATTTCAAGTTCTGCTTGTCTTTAAATCATCCTTCACTTTGTCTTTTACTAATTATTTTATACAGTTGTAACCATCTGTCCAGTGAAACAAAATATTACAAAGACGAGGCATCATGGTGCATGAAAAGGAAGAAAAGGCATCAATAAAAATAAGTAGATAAAAAGCTGGTTTCTTTTGTCTAATTAGATGCACTAATTAAACAGATACTTTATTAATTCAGACAAGTAAGAATTACAGACACAGTCAAAGAAGCACACGTTGGTAAATTCAGTTCATACATATAAATCATCTTTTATTGATTCTTGGTAGATTGTACACGTGCACAACACGCTTCTTCAGTCTATAAATAATCTCTGTGCTGACACTGATATAATTCATCTGATATCCCTGTAGATCAGAGGAGATCATATTGTTCAGTTGACTAAAGGGTTAAGCGTAATTTATTTTCTGTTTCGTGACATCCATACCTCTGAGAACCCAAGACAGACACTGAGTGTTTCCCAAGGTGGATTGTTTACAAGAGTTTGAGCCTCAGCAGCTGAGCTGTGTTCATAAAATTACATAGAATAACCAATTATCCATCTTTGGCTCTGTTGAAAGCCATCTCAACACCCCAGAGATAGGCTGTTCCCCATATGCTCGTTGAGAAGAAACATACTCAGTCATTACTTCTAAATATAGACCTCATTATTGATAGAGATAGAGAGAGAGGACAGTCTTATGATTTCAAGTGATTGGTTTCATTATTTTAAAGTGGAACTTCCCCCAAAAAATGCTTTCCATAATTTAAAACGCAGTAGGAGAAAGTCAAATTCCCACCCATTTAATGTGGTCTTACAAAGAAACACTAAAGAAAATGAGACAGGCTCAAACTTTTGATTTATACTCAATGGCATATACAAGATACAATCCATATCCATCGACAGAAACCTCTATGTGGTGACAGGTCAGGCACAGAGAGCATTGATTAAACAGCAAATGAGCGCAAGGAAGCCAACTCTGGTGGATAGTGTCTGTCTTAGTGTGAGTTGATGGAGTACCTTAGAGCAGCAGCGGGAACCACACCTGCCTGTCTGGGTGAAGAGGAGTAGAAGAGACGGGGGAGCTGACAGGTTGCCATGGGTCATGAGGGGAAACACACAGCTCAGTGCACATACTCCCCCAACAAGCAATCTATTTTTGCACACTTTCTTCTCCTCTTAGCGAGCCAAGGGCTTTCTAAAGTAGGCTTTCTAGTTGAATTAATGAAAGTATACATGCGTATTTAACCGGCGGCAAATGCTGCACAGTCACATCTTGCCAAAAGATTTTGCAAACGTGTGTTTGTGTTTGCCTCCCAAAGTCTGGATGGGGTTTTTTTTAAGCCTAATGTAAAAACTTTTAATTTGTTCACCATTAAAACACACTCTACCTCCACGGGAGTCTAATATTACAACTACCTCTGACAGTAATGAGGTCAATTAATACAGAGAGAATTGCTGCTGCATTACTATAATGAAAAAACAAAACAAAAAAAAAACAACAAAATGGCTGTGTAATTATACCAAACACAAGCTGTGGATAACCCCGGCATCTTATCCCGAGGGGCGGACCGTTGTTTCCAGCTTCGTGTACTGTATCAGGAATATTGTCTCATTTGTTTTGAGCAGAAGATGCAATGCCTTACAGCTCTTGTCGCAAATACGTTGCAGAACAACTGAACTGAGCGAGAAATAAAAAGCTTTCATATTTCCATCGCTATATTAGAATTCGGCGCGGAATCAATGAAAATCAGCGCACAAGTTTTTGCCTCTCGGTACCAGAGGTGGCTTAACAGCTATCAATCTTAATATTGAATTGCGAGCTTGAGATCGCCTAGAGAGAGCGAGCAAGCAAGAAAGCACACGGGGAATTATCCAAAACATAGATATACAGCGCAGGAGGAATAACTCTGGAAATGTGAGAAGAAGCTGAAATTGGCACTGGTTTGAAGAATTCCACTGGGCTACCTTTTAATTAGGTCTCTTAGCCCCAGGCTGTGCATTGCCACTGCCCTGACAGTATGCAAAGTTCCTGGAAGCCCTTAATAGGATGATTGACCGCTATAGCAACGAAACTGATGATAGCCTTCATAAGCATTGCGCTTGTTTAATTACCCTGGGGTTTACAGCACATGATGAATTACTGCCTCATAACCACATGCATAAAGATCGATAATTGGCATAGCCTGTTTAGAATATTAACGATAACTCTTTTTTTTCCCCTCGTTGCTTGCTCATGACTCACTCTTGCAAATAGTCATCTGGCATATTTCTCAGCCGATTGTTAATTGCGCCAGTATGGATCAATGCTCTGTTTCAGTCTTCTCTTTCCCTTTCTAAATTGCGATTGGTCCCAGTCAGTGTGCTGTAGGAGCCGTGGCCGGAGTAAGCATGTCTGGGAGAGGATGAGCTCAAATTGTCCAAGGCACTTCTTTATGAGGCGTATAAATCACACTATAGGTGTTCACCTTGGCAGTTTGGTGTGCAGTGATTTTCATTTTGTTTTTGGAGGAAGAGAGGACAGAGGCCATTACTATAGTCTTTTGTGCCCCACCTAATTGGCCGGCAGGGGAAATCAGCTGTTGAAATGGTGTCACGAGGGACATGTGCTGTAAAGATGAGGTATTGTTTTGGAGGACCTGTCACGGGCCAACATTAACAACATGCATAAGAAGTACCTTCAGCTCTCCTGCAGGACTGGCCCTTTCAATGGGGTAAAAAGGCCTGGCAGGTTTTCGCCACACTTAGTGATGAGTCCAATGGCTGTTTTCTAAATATTTTGTATGTATATATAAACACATGATAATTCTGAAATACCTCATCATATTTTCAATGTAAACTGTGGCTTTCTTTTGCAGTGCACTCTGTTACATCGAGATACAGTCAGTGCACGTACTGTACATTGCTTTGCACATTTCTTCACTGTAATCGCACAATTGATATTTGTTTCACATCGGCACACACTTAGTCTTTATTTATCCTATATTTTATTTATTAATCTTTTTTTTATATTTATATATTTTAATGTTAGTCTTTAATCTTTAATTTAATCTTTTACTTATTTACTTTTACTCTGCATATGTTTGTGGACAGCAAAAATAGAATTTCATTGCACAGAGAAATGCAATTTATTTTGTACAATAAAAGTTTTGTATCCTTGAATCTATAATGAACTTAATTGCTCTTGAATGTTAAAATAATTTGTTTAATTATCAAAAAAGTGGCAATATACACCAGTCAGGTCAGAGATAGCTAAACCTATGATGACCTCATTCATTCAGATTAGATTTACACCTTTTGGTTTTCTCTTCTCCCGCCTCTCTTTCTATGCCTCTACTGTGTCTCTGTTGTCACCCTTTCATTCAACTCTTGTTTTATTGCTAATAACCCCACATAAGTAAATGTGTCTTTTCAGCTAATTACTTTATTTTCCTTTCTGGCTTCATGAATCTCTGGTTCTGAGTCATAGCATGCTTTAGAAAGACAGCCAAGAATGTCAAACACAACCTTAGCCAAATGGTAATCAAAGTTCTTTACAATCATGCTGACATACAGTGTGGGCATTAGCTGCAAATTGCAATTAAATTTAGTGAGCTTTTTCAGGATGTGTTATTGATTGCATATTTAAACCATTTCCCCAAGTTTCCTTTCTATTTAGTTATAGTATAATTCATTTAGCACTGTTAAACAGAAAACTATATAATAAAATATATTATATACTGAAATAGCCTACAATATATCACAAAACATATCTCATAATACAAAAATATTAAGCAGCATTTGCTTTCCGACATTGAAAATCATAAGAAATGTTTCTTGAGCAACAAATCTGTACATTTAGTATGAATCCTGAAGAAAAATGTTTTTCCATCACAGGAATACATTTCAGTTTACATGAATAAAATAGAATACTGTAAAACTGCTACATATTACTGTTTTTATTGTATTACTTGTCAAATAAAAGCAGATTTGTTATGCATGGAAAAACCTTTCTTCTAAAAGTATAATAAAGTTAAAAAATAATAATAATTGAATTGAACTGAATTTACAGTACAATGTCTAATACCCTGAGCTTGTAAATGACCAAAAGGTTGGTATTATCTAATGAAGAGTTAAAGGAAGCCTGTCAACGTGATAAATGCAGAAAGAAGCAGAAATTTCATTATAATCTCTCCTTTTACATGCTGTAGCAGATATTGGCTTTTTATGCAAATGATAGAATCTGAATACGTATTACACTTGGTTAATTTACTGAAGAGTGAAATTTGAATGGACTTTTTTTTTAGTTTGTTGGTGTGAATATCCTCTCTTTTCTCCAAAGTCCTTCATTACCACATTTTTTTTTTTTTTTCCAGAAATGATATTCAGAGAGCAGGATCAGCAGAGGAGCTCGTTTTTATTAAATATGAGCCTTTATTAGGTCTATTTAATCTGGCGGCAACGACATTCATTCTCTCCTGTTGTCACCTTTCACCACAGACAGATTCACTATTTATTATTTGAAGTTTGATTAAAGCAGCTGAACCCAGCTCATTGAGTTTCAGGCTGTGGTATGTGAAAGACAGAAACCTGATGCTCACCGGAGAGCATTTGTCACTGCAGTTGGTGCATAAGCCGTCTGTTGGCCAATTTAAAATCAGGAAAAAGGTATCGATGGTGATGGGAAAATCATTAGACTTTGTACTATGTAACTATTAAACAATCGGAGAGATCTGTATGTGCTATTAGTATTTTTATTGCATCTCCACTGTTAAGGCCGTGTAGCCTACCTTAATATTCAGAGAAAATTGGCTCTCTTATTGGTTGCCTGAAGCTTATGTGTGAGCAATTCAACTCAATGAGAAAGCGCTGAGAACTTTCTATGAAAATGACATGGACACCTCATTACACCTTTTTATGACTTCTCACGATTTTCAAGGTTAAATCCTTTGGCCACAACCTCATTACAGACTAATGAAAGAGACTGATGTGTCATTTTAGGTACAGTTGGTCTGAATGTGGTAAGCGCTCTCACAGCATGTCTTCTCCATGTTCTTGAGGGGCTTTTGGTTGCATGCTCCTGATGTTTCTAAGCTTAATTTTTAGCCAGCATCTCTAATCCCCAGGCTCACGTAATGAGGGAGGTAATGAAAAGTTAATCCACATAGCTCTACTTTATGTTGCCTTTGGCTAATGCTGCTTTTAACTCAGCTCTCATTAACTTTTAAATCACAGGCCATTAACAACAGGTTGGGAGGCTACCCTGCAGCTCGCCTCCCAAGCACTTTGTTACCACTTGTGGGGGACGTCAAAGCACAATTAGGCAGAGAAATTCTCACTGCATGTTGACCACTAATTAGGATACAGTCTGGACTTTCTGGAGTTCAGTTGTCAGACTATTGATTTAACTTCAGCTTGCCACTCCTCCGGTGACACTCGGTCGGGTGGCATTTTTGTCTTCAAAAGAAATAAAAGAGTAAAAGGGGAATGTTCTTCACTAAATTCAGGGAGAACTTGCTGGTCCCTCGCTTATCTGTGCAGGCTTTTACATGTATGTGCTTTTTTTTAATTATAGAATTGTCCCATGGTTTTGTAGTGCTGGAACTGCTTGCATGTGCATTCTTTCATTCTTTAATGAATCAAACACATTAAGTGTAGTACAAACCATTCCTGAATGAATGATTAACTTCATAGTGAGCCACTTTCTAGTAAATCAAAACATACAGTGCAACCGATGTTGTCCAAACAATTTCTAAACACAACGGAGTTCATAAGCTGAGAGATTTGATGTAATTCTGACAGTTTTTTCATATAATAATGTGTACTGTAGTTAAGCATGGTTGATAATTTATCAGGGGCTTTTTATAACAAATAAGTTAATGACTAAAATATGTTTGCACCTTTCTGTTTATATAGCATTGTTACAGTTTATTGTTATTTTAAGAACTATCTACTTTCAGATTATATTAATGCTGCTTTTTAAAGTAGTAAAAAGTCATTTAAAAGCTGTGCTATTTTTTTTTTTTTTGTAAATTGAATAAAATGAAACACCTTTTTTCAGTTGTAAAATTATTTAGCATGTTATTAAGGTCAGCTATTGGATTACAGTTATGCAGCCTTAAAATAGTCTGTGAAAGGTCGCTGCGAGGTCTGTATAAACACACATTTTACAAGAAATGTTTAAAATGTTTACTTTTGAATTCATCTCATTATATGGCAATGGATTTGCATTCCGGTTCAGATTTTCTTTCCAAAAAACAGCGTACTAAACGAACTGTTAATGAAACCATTATTAAAGAACCACAAACATTAACAGATATCAGAACCGGAAATGGGCTCATTAAATTCCTTATGATTTCCATCCCTAATAATAAAGATTTTACCACTGCAATCAATCGGAAGATGATTAAATTGCATTAACGTTATTATTTTACAGAGCTGATTAAAACAAATGACTTAATTTCAAACATTCTTATATGCAATATCTACACACATACTGTATGACTCCCTGCAGGAAAAAAGAAACACTCACATTCTCTTGACGACTTGCAGACGTGACAACACCAACTCATAAACCACGTCTGACCGAACCAACAATAAATAGTGATTTGATTACAAATGGTTAATGCAGGAGCAAACACGTGTGTAAATCGTACATTCCTGGGGCTTTCTTGACAGCTCTCAGCTGATTAGCAATTCATCATCTCCCAGGCATGGTGACACACAGCTCTACAGCTCTGTTGCTCTGTAGAATGTGAATGAGGTTAATGAATGTGAATGAGGCTAATTCTGCCATCCTTGCCAGACCACCAGCCACATTAAACCTCACTTGGAGATATTTTATTGCAAATGTAAATTCTGATCTGTCTCAGCGTTCAGCAGAATGAATGTGTCGCGTGTGTGAAGGGTACTCTAGATGTCAAATGGTAGTTGTTATGTCCTTCGCTATCCCTAACCTGCCCCACGTCTCACTGCACACTTCACTGCAATACACAGTAAGCATAAGAATAAAAAAGTACAAACATTTGCATATGATTGTTCTCACTAGATAAAGTGTGTGACATCTTAGTAAAAGAGAAAATATGTTGACAGGGTGTTCAAATTCAGTGATCATTAAACAGCCAAGAGGATGTCAGATGCACACCCAGTCATTGCTGTTCATTTGGCGCAGGCGCTGTTGTGTCCATGTTTAAAGTTTAATCAAATGCAGATCAGACAGGCAGCAAGTGGCTGGGTCTCTGTCAGGGCTTTTATCTGGTCTTCAGGGATTCCCTGCATCTCCGCTTGGACCCCACCTGTGTCTCCGTCTGCCTTATTGTGCCAATCAAAATAGCCTTTTCCCCTCCGGAGGCTCAGTAAAATGCATCTGTCCCCAGTCTGAGAGACATGCGTCTCATCTCTTTATCAGTTGCTCTTGTTTACATCTCCGGAGGAAAGCAAAAAAGCTAATTAAGGTAAGACAGCTGAAGAGTTATTACCATGAAGCACATCTGAATCTCTCATAATGTGTGATCAGTCCATTGTGATTGCATTCTGCTCTCTTATTTCAAACATAGATAGGAGGGCAATAAATGTAATGTCACCAAATTCAAATCACACTGATAGGTATGCCATTTGGAGAGAGAGAGAGAGAGAGAGAGAGAGAGAGAGAGAGACGTAAAATGCTCCCCAGATTTTCTTTGGTGGACCTATGTGATGGTTTATCCAATGGACACAAGAGAGGGGTTTGTATTATTAATATTATCTATTATCTGCAGAAGGGATTGAGTCAGATGAAGCATGAAGATACATTTGCATTCACTGAGTACTGATGTTTGTAATGGATCTCAGATGGCGTAGGATAAGAAAAATATGAAAAATAGCTGATCTAAAGCTATGGGGAAAAAAGCTATACTGTAAGTGGAAAGAATGATGGGCATGTTTCCCACAATCCCGGTTCAACAGGTTGCTTGCAAAGATAATGAAAGTTCTTTTGTTTACACTTTTTATTTACTTATCTATATTTTTTTTAGCATTGTTTTCACTAAATATTTGCACCTTTATAGACAAAACCTAATTGTTTTGGTTTTTGGAAGTTAACTGTATATTTGGTTTCTCTATTCAATAAGTTCTTGCAAAACCCAAACATTTTGCTTTCTCTGTAGTTAATTCTCTTCTCCCACATTTTTTTCTTTCTCCAGTATTGTTGATACAAGCCTTGACATTCTATTCAATTCAAATGTATTTGTATAGCGCTTTTCACAATATATATCATTGCAAAGCAGCTTTACACCAAAGTAATGTTTTACAGTATATGTAGTAGTAGCTTGTACATGTACAGTACATATGGCATAGATGTGAAGTAAAGATCAATTAATGACATAATTGAACATACAAGATAAATTATAAATTATAATTATAAATTAGTAGCAGAGTTCGGTAGTACTGTGGGTTGTTTCGGGGTTGGCATCATCTCTTCTTAAGTGTTCTGGATCCAAGCTGGAGCTTGTGAATTCCTAGTTACCACAGGATGACAATCCCATGGTAGAAACAGAACAAATAGGGTAACATCGAGTTGATAATATTGCTTCTGCTACAGGTAACAATTATTTTATTTATTTAGTGGGTACGGGATCTAATAGGCATGTTGTTGGTTTAGATACAATGATGAGTTTATTTAACTCTTCCTGTCCTATTGCAGTAAAGTAGTGCAGTTTTTCTTTGGGTGTGACGAAAGTAATTGACATATTAGACGCAGTAGAATCTACATTGGTTATTGTATTTTCTGAAGTTATCTATTTTATCAGTGAAGAAATTCATAAAGTAATTACTATTAAACTGTAAAGGAATCCTTAGATCGGTGGCGTCTGGTTATTTGTGAATCTAGCCACTGTGCTAAATAAAAACCTTGGATTGTTTTGGTTATTTTCTATGAGTTTGTGGATATGCTCGGCTCTAGCAGTTGTTAAAGCCTGTCTATATCTGGACATACCGTTTTTCCATGCAATTCCAAAAATTTCCAATTTAGTTTTTCTTCATTTATGCTCAAGATTACGAGTTTCTTTCTAGAGAGAATGGGTATTACTGTTGTACAATGGCGCAATACCTTTTACTCTTGAACTGGCCCCAACTGAGCCTGGTTCTCCCAAGATTTTTTCCCCCATTTTCTCATGGATAGGGTTTTAGTTTCTTGCCGCTGTCACCTCTGGCTTGCTTAGTTGAGGACAACTGATTTCTAGTCACTATTGTTGTCTTGACTACAGAGGTCGTCTCTGCATTTGATAAATAAATAGTCTAATTCTCGTCATTATACATTACCATCACCCTGTTCTCCTACTTGAAAATGTTCAGTGCTTTGATACAATCTGTATTGTTAAAGCACTATATAAATAAAAGTGATTGAGTGATTGATTGAGAACCTGCTCCTCATCCTCCCTGATCAGGGTCTGTTCAAGCAGGATCACTGGGGGGAAGGCATACTTGGGCCCCGGAGGCCAGCTGTCTGCCACAGCATCCATGCTGAGGGGTGCCTTGGAGAGGGAGTAATACAGCTGAAAGTGGGAGGACTTTGGAAAGGCAAAGAGGTCTATTTTGGTCTCGCCAAAGTAACTCCAAATCAGCTGGACTACCTGGGGGTGGAGCCACTATTCTCCAGGGTGGGTGGTCTGCCATGAGAGCTGGTCGGCTGCACGGCTGAGTTCCCCTGGAATATGAACAGCGCACGGCGACTTCATCCGCGTTTGACTTCACAGGAGCAGATGGCGGGCGAGTTGTGACATGTGACGGAAGCGTAGACCACCTTGTCTGTTGATGTACGCTACAGCCACAGTATTGTTTGTACAGACCAGCACGTGCTTGTGGCGGAGAATCGGTCAGAAGCGACGCAGTACCAGAAACACAGCTAACAACTCGAGGCAGTTGATATGCCAAAGCAGTTGGACGCCTGTCCAGGGACCCGAGGCTGCTTGCCCATTGGATACAGCACCCCAACCACGGAGGCATCCGTGTTGACAACGAAATTCCTGGACACCTGTTCTTGGGGGACTAGTAAGGCACGGTCTGACCATGGGCTGAACAGGCAGCAACACTCTGGGAAAATGTCAATTTGGAGAGTCCCACAGTGCCATGCCCATCTCGGGACCTGATTGTGTAACCAGCGCTAAAGCGGTCTTATATGAAGCAAGCCCATGGGTGTAACTGCGACTGTGGCTGCCATATGCCCCAGGAGCCTCTGAAAAGTTTTGAGAGGAAACGCTGCTGTGTGCCTGAAGAGTAAACTGGAGAAAAGTCTGACTATTCTGGGCAGTGCCTACCTGCTCCCCTGGTTCCCGCACTGGTGACACAGTGCTCCGGATCCGCACCTGAGGAAACAAAGAAAAGTTTAGATGAGGATCTCGGGGCACTGGGCCCAGAGATGTGGAAAATTGGGTCGATGGCAGCTGAGTGCACAGAAGCTCTCTGCCTTCCTCTGGGAGTGGGGACTAAGATGTCATCGTCCCCCGAAGAGCAACCTTTATCACCTCTGGGTTGCCCGTGTCAGGGACGCTTCTCAGATCCGCGGGTGTTCTTGGCTCCCCCGCCCGCAGCCAACTTGACGTCCGGCCGCCAACCTGACATTGTGTGCCCCCCAGGGGAAGACGGAGCAGAAGCTCTTGGAGCCACGGGAGGATGCCCTCAGCGACGAGCAGGCAGAGGCGGGGCACCCGGGAACCGGATTTCAATTAACTTGAAACTTTGTGTACAAAGCCAACTTATGTCCATGCTAATTATGATCAATAGCTTATCTCTATTCTTATCAACTATAATAATGCGTTATGGACATGACCGATACAGGTGTCATTTACATTGCTGCAACACTGCTGATGACTGATAGTATGTGTAGGACTGTACTGATGTGATCTGTTTCAGGCTTTCCATATTGTAACATTTTAGAAATGAATTCATTCAAACATTTCAGAAATTGAATTCTCAATGATTTATACTGCATTTGCTTTGCTGGTCAGAAATGCACAGGCGGACTAAAGGAAAAGATTTTTTACTTCATTACAAATCTTGTTTGGGTTTTATTTTGTATAATTGCATGCTAAAAATAATTCACTACGTTATGCAAATGCAAAATGTTAGACGGCGAATAAGATTCGCTTCACATTTTAGAAATATTTGTACAATATTTAGCATATTTAATGACCTGTGTTTGTATGTTTATTTAATGCATAAGTAATTTATTAAAACAAGTTTATATTGGAAATCTGTGTAATCTTTATTAACAGTGTAATTTTTTTTGCCATCACATCGACCATAGGACTGTGCCATAGATACTTTCCCGGATCAATATTTCAAAATTTCATGCACAAAATTCTCAGAGATTACCTCCACCAATTCTTAGTTGTATACATCTTGATTTATTCATCTAGCATCCAGGAACATCAACAGCACGTCACAAAAGTTTTAACTCACCTCAGAGAAAGCCATCTGTTCCTTAAGGCCAAAAAATGTGCAGAGGTACATGAGAGAGTGCCGGGAATGTGCAATATCCAAGAGTCCTCGCCATTTACCATCTGGTAAACTCCTTCCACTTCCCGTGGCTAACCGCCCCTGGTCACACCTAGGAGTGGACTATATCACTGATCTTCCCTCGTCAGATGGCTGTACCTGTATCCTAGTAATTATAGATCAGTTCTCCAAGTTCTGTCAACTGCTATCTCTCAAGGGCTTACCCACTGCTCTCGAAACTGCACAGTTGCTATTTCATCATATCTTCCGTCCTTTCAGTCTCCCCGAAGATGTGGTATCAGATTGAGGACCCCAGTTATTTTCCCAGCTTTGGAAAGCCTCTCTGAAACTCCTAGGTGTGACTGTAAGCTTGACTTCAGGATACCATCTACAAGCTAATGGACAGGTGGAGTGTAAAATCCAGGAAGTGGGGCGGTTACTCTGTACCTTCTGACATGGCCACCAAGACTCCTGGAACCAGTTCCTGGGCTGGGCAAAGTACGCCCAAAATTCTCTGCGTCAAGCCTCCACAGGTCTTACACCGTTTCAATGCGTACTCGGTTCCGGGAGAGTGAAAGAGTATGGGATGAAGCTCACCACCATCTCCAGAATGGAGTGCGCAGGCAGAAGACCTATGCTGATCATCGTAGATCTGAAGCACCTCCTTATTAAGTGGGCCCAAAAGGTTTGGCTCTACACCTGTGACATACTGAGTCCCAGGTTTGTTGGTCCCTTTAGCATCGAGGAGCATATCAACAAGGTCACTTTTCGTCTTCACCTGTCTCCACAGTAAAAATATTGCCGTTAATCTATTCTCAAAGTTGGGTTGGAGTCTATACTACAAGCTATGGTGACTTTCACCTTTAGC
>JAUCMU010000026.1:20062518-20074413 GCA_032275025.1 Enteromius treurensis | reverse complement strand
TTTTTTATATAGCTAAAAGACCACCGATGTGAAAAAATGTTTACAGGGCACTTAAAAAATAATATCATTTTAATTTTATGTTTACTAAGTCTTCCCCATTAAATTAGGAAAAGTCATTCAATTTGAAGCAAAAAAAAAAAAAAAAATAAAGTCAACTATATATGTACACAGGTTAAACATTGAATAACAGGATAACAAGACAAAAACACTCTGTTGATGCTATGTGTGTGTTTTCCTCTGCCTTAAGTAACTTCTTTGTGGTGAAATAAGTAACAACACTTATGGTTTGATTTAAGGTACAATATAGTTTGCTTTGCCCCTTCTTACAAAATCAACCTCTTTGCTAAGACACACACATACACACACACACACACACACACACACACACACACACACAAAACTTAAAAATATGCTGAGTACAGTCATTTTGATATAAAAAAAAATGCTGGAAGATTTGGTGCACTTTCCATATCTTACTCTTATTGTTGGTTTTACGCCAAAAGCATAATGATTTTCTGATAACTCTGAATAATAGTGTCTATCCTGCTTCCTCCTCATTACTCCACCTCTACTGGGTGGTGTAAATGTGGACAGTCATATACTAATGTATTCAGTTGTTTGGAATGAACTTTGGAAACAACTTTTTTTGCAACTTAGTTGAACTGGGGACTTTTCTTTCATTCCAAACTTTGAGGATATGTACAGTATGGTGCATTTGAAAGGTTTTTTTTTTTTTCTCTCAAAAAGATCAAGTCGAATTAAACTTTTCCATTAAAGAACCTCTTTAATTTCTTGACCGCATTAAAGCGTTTCAAATATTTGACTCTTCCTGTGTTTCTAGTGCTGCTTTGGGTTTCTGCCTGGTTGTTGTCCTCTCCCTGTGGTATCATGACCTTTGGTGCTTTCCTTCTTCCTGTTGTGATGCACCCAGCAGAGCATTACACCGAGACTGTTCACAGCTAAAGCACTGTCTGGTTGCGCCCCTTAACCTCCCCTCTCACACACACTTTGCTCCTCAGATGTCACTGTGCATAAAAGGATCCAGGCCTGCTGCATGAGCTGCATTGGAAGCTCCAGTTATAGCCTGTCAAACTCCACCCCTCCATCAGTAGCAGCAGTCGTCCCACACAAGGGCAGTGAGGGAAAGCGTCATTAATAGGGTAGAAAAAGACGGGATCAATAGGCCTTCTCAAAGGAATTCATTTTGAGTCTGGAAAGAGTCCATCTGTGGATTTTTTTTTTCACCCACAAATTAGCTGAGTAAAGTGCTTGTAGCTTGTATGAAGGACTGTTTCCTCGACCGCCTGCTAGCTGAGCAGCATGAGATAGGCCTGCTGAATGGCATTATCAAATAGGAAATTATTGCTTGGAATAATCAGTTGCTGCTTTAATGACTGTGCACGAATTAAGGCAGGCTGTTTAGCGCAAAGTGAGATCCTCGTAGCATTTCACAGTCAGTGGCACCATGGAGATTCACCCCGCCGGAGCCTCGGTTATGATTGATTGCTTTCAGATCACTTCACACTTTACCCTCTAACCCCTGAATGGTATTCTATTATTTTTCTTATTTCTCCTCTTGCCCTTTGTAGTGAACTCCAGGGATCCGCTCACACTGTTGCTCAGAGTCTGGTGCTTCAGCGTTTAATGAGTTTGATGTCTAAGAAAAGAGATTCAAGTCGAGCACAATCGTTCTTGTAGTGATGAGACAATGTTTGCTCTCGACGATTCACATCCGTCTGTCTTTGCCCAGAGACACAAGCATCCTCCTACTTAGATAACGGATTCCTTTATCAACTGAACCCAATTAAAAAACTGAAATAACGAGGAATTCATTTAATATCGCTGATCCTTATCATCGCCATGTGCACACAAGCGATTGAAGATGAATGGCATCTCTATTACCATCTTTCTCTCACGAAATCTACATTTCTTTTTAGTTGATGGACAGGAAACCATATCTACTGTAGGTATGTATGGAAGTCACATTGTGACTTTGTTTTAGAAGCGATCATTCCAATAAACTGTTAATCCAGAAGGAGAGAAAAGTACAAGAGTCATTTTTGTTTTCCCTTCAGGGTCAGTACAGTAGATAATTAGAAAAAGCAGGCATGCAGTATTAAGTCCTGTAACTTAAAGGGATAATTTAGCCAAAAATGAAAATATAATTTTCTCTTTCTTTCTTTTACAGAAAACAAAATAATGAATTACCATAATGTTGGTAATATGGTACAGTCTTAAAAATAAAGGTGCTATAGAAGTGCCTTTTTTGCCTAAATGGTTCTATAAAGAAACTTTAACTTCTAAAGAGCGTTTCTGTTTGTTTGTGTGGAAAGACTGTTCTTTAGATTATTATGAAAAGGTAAGAAAGAGAAGGTCCTTTGACTGAACGGTCCTTTGTGAAACCAAAATGATTTTTCTATTCGTTGTGAAGAACCTTTTGAGCATTTTTATTTTTAAGAGTGTAAGAATGCTGTTCCGCAGAAGAAAAGTCAAGAGGGTGAATTATTTTTGGGTGAATTCTACCTTAAGGGTGAAGACTAAGACTATTTTTAGAACCAAAATGAATCAGTCAGCAGTGGTGAGTTCTATAAGTTGTTGTTTATTGGGCATTGTGACATGTAATTTATATAGTTCACAGGTTTTTTTTAGATTTCAGCTTGAAACTTCAAAGCAATCTAATGTGTTTTTCAGGGTTATTTTTACTGCTGAGTTACTACTGACCAAACACCAAGTAAATTATCAAAGAACTTCAAAATAGACCCAGAACTTGGTTGCGACTGACCAATGGGCGAAATAGCACATTATTTTTTTATGAATTAAAAACAATTGAGACATATGAAAGCATAAACCTCAAGAGATGTTAGGAAAGCAGATATTTTGAGCTCTGCTCTTTCTACTTGTGAAGTAAAAATAAGGATTCCAAGTACTGAAGTCAGAGACAAGGTTGGCGGGTATGTCGGAACTCCAACTGTGAGAATTGAAAGGCTGAAATGCTTCCAGTTAAGGAAGTAGAAGCCATTAAAAAGTCATGTCATTGCGCTGCTCCCTTCTTTATGAGTAACTGATATAATCACTGGTGATGTGCACCAGCTCACGTGCAGCTCATCGCCATGCACACTTCATACTAACAGTTCACCAACTATCTAACACCCCTACGTCTTGCCTCTTGCTGCTCGAGACATGTGTGCCTTGCATATGAAACAGGCCTGTGTAATCCAATCGTGGAAACGCATGCCCTAAAGAGCCACATTGCCTGCCTATGCATGTTGATAATCCTGTTTATTTAATCCATGCAATGTTGGTTGGAATAAACCTTCCGAGTGACATTTAACTGCTTTTGATGCAAACATACTCTCCCGCAATCAATCATTTACATGTAGCATCCTGTGAATTTACCTCAGTACACTAATGAATGATTCCCCATCCATCCCTGCTGTGCGGAAGGGGTCAGCGCAGACCTCACCACGGATTCCCAGCACTCTCGCATCACGATTGAACTCTGGAGACTCCAGCCGGGCTCTGATGAATGGGTACTGCAATCAGGAGGCACATGGCTGAGGTAAACCCATCCCAGACACTATGCAGGTCGCAGACGGAGGGAAACCGTTCCACGCAGGCATGATGGATCTGATAATGGCTGAGGAAGAAGTCATCTCAGCGGGAGCCTGTCCGGAATTACTAGCTGCTTTTATGAAGTGCAATGGCTGGGGAATGCTAATGAGACATTTGATAAGGCACACAGGGCTAAGTCAAGTGTAAGGTGCCAAGCCAGGATGTGTGAATGTGCGAGCTATGATCAGCTATTGTTTTTTTTTATTCGATAAGGATAAGTGGAGAGGCCCTCAACAAGGACTTTGTAAAGTATTGGCACCTGTTCTGGGAAGCCAGGTAGACCTGAAGACATTTGTTGAGTGGTACGTCGAGACGACCTGCTTTACGGAAGGCTTAACTGCTTTAAAAGAGGTTTTGGAAGTGAATATATTTCTTAGGTCCCTATATTACAGCAGAGCACTTGGGGCCCAATTCAATTATGTCTTTATCATACGTTCTCATATCCTATCAGTCCTCGTGAGACACGACCACATCATAATGGAACTGTTAACATTTGCGCATAGTGGAATGGATTTTTCTGTCGCTTTAACTGTGACAGACTGCATTTTAGCATTTAAATGTTACATTTTATAAATGGTTATATGCATATATTTAAAGAGATGCATTCTGCATTTTTCTTTTTTCTTTTGGTCAATATTGGATCTTTTGGTCAATATTGGATATTACTGTTGATGAAAGGATTGATGCTCCTTTCATTTTCATCATTTTCACACCAATTTAATTTAGTTAATCTTTAAGAGAAAGTGTTTTTTTAAATATCTATTATGATTAACTGTGTTGTCATTTTCACACCAATTTAAAGTTTATCTTTAATTATTATTTTTTGCAATTCCCCAAATGATAGTTTATTGAATGTGTTTTTTTATTTATTATTAATTTTGTTTTATATATATATTTATATATAATTATATAGTATACTGTCTAAAAAATATACGCCCTAAATTCTATGTAATTTAAGTTATTTTGAATTCAAGACAGATAATGTTGAGAGTATGCACACTGTGGTGCAGGGCATGGGTTTGTGATATTTTTAAGGAGCCATTTTAAATTAATTTCCAAGCCAAGATCTTTTGCGACCAAAGGTTGTGGCCTTCATGTCAGTGACGTTTGCTCATTAAGTGCCAATCAGAGATTACCGCAGGCTGTGATTTGCCTGTCTAGTGACGGAGCACCTGTCAGCAAGTGGCAATCTCTCACCCTACATCTGCATGCTGTGCAGTGCCACTGCCTGTCCAGTTTCTCATTATCTCTGTGCCCTTTTACTGCCCACATGGCTCTGTAAGTGGGTCAGAGCTGCTTACATTTGCGGTCTCCAAAGTCCCAAATTTCTATCCACGCTCATTGATCAGCTAGGCTGTGACCCAGAAAGCACTGCTGTGGCTGTCCACACACTTACCAAAGTTCAGAGAGGAAATTTGGTGAGTTATGCACAGTGTGTGTTGTGAATCATCTCAGTGTTACTGTTCTGGAATAACTACGTTAGCACCAATGATTGCTTCTTTACTTGCACAAGTATAAAACATCTGTTAGACATATTTTACAAGTAGGTTTTTTATTATAGATAGCTACTGTAAATTTTAGCTTCTCAAAATGTTATACAGACCAATGCGACTGGAACAAAAAGAGCTAATTTTAGCAATAGTTTCAAGCAGACCACGTGTTTATGAAATGCGCTTTGCGAAGTGCAGCTCGACACGTCCACTTCATTTCACACCTAATTTTCAGGAGAAAGGTATATTGAGACAGTCAGCTTGTTTCCCTCTGCATCTGCATATTACATGTCCTGAGAGATTTGAATCAGATAAATTAGGGCATCTTTGATCCGACGGACACATCTGTCATTCATTAATGCTGTCACAGTCTCGAGAATACTGCCAGCTGAGGCTCTCCCAGGAGAAGATGTCTCTCTCTGTCTTTTTACGATGTTCAAGATAAAAACACAATTAAAACATTAGCTGGAATGTTCTGCTTAAAATATTTTATTTTTTTTTCCCCTCAAATGAGCAGCGCAATTAAGAATTTGAAAACTCTGCCGTCCTGGCAGGGGCTATAATGGAATCTGGCAGCTCTGTGACAGGGGTGATTACGAGAACTTTAATTGACAACCTGTCATTTTTCCAACATTTCCGATAGACGGCGTGTATTGTTTCATCATTTGCAAACACTTAAGAACTCTTCGAAGACACGTCGACGTTCTAAAGCGGGCGAACCGCCGTAACCCCACTGCGTGTGTTTTAATCACAATCCCCCGTGCAGCCTCGATGACCCGTGGAAATGCGGAGATGACAGCGGGATGTAGGCAATAAAGACTCACCATGCCCTCTTCAGCAGTTCTTAAATAGTGATGAGGTGCTCATAAGCAGCACTGCTAGAAGAAGAATATCCCCTCTGAAAGGGTCCATACCTGCGAAGCCATGTCTAAGTGGACGTCTGCAGCCTGATGTGAAATTAAAAAATTCACCTCTTACTGTGACTCTAATTAAAAACACCGGAATCAACAATTTTGCATGCAAGACGGCGCTTCAAGAAGAGATGCCTGGTGGGTTTGCCGTTTGCCGAGCGTTATTAGCATACTCGTATTGTCTATTCCTCTGTTTAGCCCTGGCGCATGAACTTTATCACCTCCAATGGTTTGCAACGCTGCTCGGTTTCTCTCCTCAGAAGGTTTTCACAACACTTTTCTCTAAATGCATAATACTTGCAGCTGCGGAGTACTGCATGCATCCTTTTTCTGTTATTTTAAGAAGATGCACCACAGACCTTTGAACCCACTGAAAATGTGATGAATTCAGAATGAACAAAACAGCCCTCTCAGGGATTGTTGGTGGACTCCTTAAAGGTTGGCTAAACAAAAAAGAGAAGAAAAATCAATGGCTCTACAAAGAAATTTCTTCCAATAGTTTGAATACAGTACTCTTTATTCAAAAGCGAGACTGGTTCATGCTCGCGTTTGTATATTAGCTGTTCGTGAGCCCGCTATGAGCCTTAAACATTGATTTACCAGAATCTTTCTTTGATTGTTCTTCATATGTGTTTATCAGTCAAATTATGTGTGTTTGTAGTGGCTGGATAAAAAGGCAATAGAAAGCGAAATAAAGAGTTGGCGTCCTCTTGCTTTTCCAATTGTTCTGCATCTGATTCTTTTGAAATGTGTAAATATGTGAATCTACTGACTGTTTGCTACCTTCTTTACATTTCCTTTCCATTCAAGAGCAGGTTGTTGTTCAGGAAGCAAACCAGGGCAGCCAAAACTTGTCAGAGTGGCAGAGTTCCTCTCCAGAGGAAGCACATTAAAATGCAAAATCGACCCCATCTGGGTTTTGATTTGCAATGTAAATCCACTTTGTTGCAACACAGAAACATGACTGTGGTTCCAGTATGTAAAACTCTTTGTTGAAGTGCAGTCATGATCTCTTTCTTGTCTTTTTTTCCAAGATTTTTTTTTATAAAAGTTAATTGAATTGGATCCTAATCTTGTTCAAGATGTGTCGAAAGAAAAAATTATATATTAGTGCTTGGTATGGAAATCAACTATCTCTCTATGTTTTTTTTTATTTTTTGCACCGTCTGGGATCGGGAGCAATCTTAAGGCTGTTTTTGCCGATTAGGTCTTTGGTGTTCTCAGCTGAATGCCTCTCTTATCACAAATGCTGTGGTCTTTTTCTCTGGTTGCCTGTGGAGAGGAGAGTGAGATGCGGCCTGGGATGTCAGTGATCAGCCACCCTGCTCAGCTCTGCCTGAGTCTCCTCTCTTCTCCTGGAGGGGCTGACACTGAGCTAGACTCAACAGATGACCCACACAATCACTGCGGCACCTGAAAATAAAATAGTTTTCCCCGGTTCCCAGCATCACAGCATTTCCTTGTGTGTGTGTTAGTGAATACCTGGGTGTATGTGTGTGTGTGATAGAGAGGCATTTTAAAAGGGCAAAAAGAAAGTCTTGTATTTCAATAGCATGCTAATTCTCTGAATGGAGACTGTAAATAGATAGATGTGGAATTTTTCCAGAAGATCCATGGGATTTCTTTTGAATTTGTGATTCAGTATATTTAAGGCAACGTATAACGCATGTGATGCTCTTGCTCAAAGAATCATTGATTTTCTATTTCATTGTTGTATTATTTTGTAGGTGAAATCATAAGGTCAGAAAAAAAAGTACTGGAGCATGTTACTTGGCTGTCAGTGCACCAACATAGTGCTGAATTATTGATCAGCTTGGGCCTACCAGCAGAGACTATTGTAGTTAGGGAGCATTCACATTAATGAATATTGAATAAGATTTCAGAGTTCAGTAAGATTTTTAAATAGCTACGCTGTTCACATCAGAATACTAAGATTTTTTTTTTCACAAAACTTAACTTAAAGAGCTATTAAGAATTAAATATACATGTAATCTACAATTCAAACGTTTGGGGTCAGAAATCTTTTGATATATATATATATATATATATATATATTATGTATGTATGTGTTTATGTGTGTGTATATATATATATATATATATACATACACATGCACATACATGCACACACATATTTAAATATACAATTCTATGTGTGTGTATATGGATGCAATGAATTAATCAAAAGTGACAATAAAATGCATTTATAATGAGACAAATGTTTGTGTTTAAATTTTATGTTTTTTACCCCTATTTATCAAAGATTCCTAAAGATATGGAGGTGTTAAGTACTCTTTACCAGAGAACAATGGGAAACACCACACCACACCAAGATGCAGAAAGTAAAAAATGTATTTATGTGCCTTAAGGATGACCCCTTAAAGCTTAACATTAAAACTTTCCCTTGTGTTGTTCGGAACCTGCATAACTTTCTTCCTTAAAGGAAAAAGGTGAACCTTTGCTGATTATTCTTATTCTTTTTTTTTTTCTCTCTCTCTCTAGATAATGATAATGCACCGCAATTGGGACACATTGGAATAATTAATCTGTCACATGACCTCAAGGTTATCCTCTAAATTGTAACAACGACATTCCCTCTTAGCTTGTATTTCTTTGCTTTTGTTCTGATGAGCTGTTCAGACTGATAGATCTCTGTCTTCTCCAGCTGAGAGAGAATTCAGAAGACCACAGGACTGAATGTGAGAAGGGCAAAACAATTAAAGGGCAGTCGCTTCTCTGCCAGAAACTATATTAAAATTGGAGTTACTTTTTTCAATCTGGGATATCCGGGGGGGGAAGTGGGGGGAAATTATTAAACTCAGAAGCTCTCCCTCTAATAAAAATGTATGAGGCTGAGCTGTGTTTTGAGAAATTGAATTATTAAAAGCAAACATTGTACCAAAATAGCTTTAAATCCATAAAACTCCTCTTCTGCCTATGTAACTGGAACATTATCAGAAGTAGAACAAAAGAACGCCATCTCAATGTCTCGTTTAACCTGACTCTCTCTCCTTTCTTCATCCAGCTGAGCTTATTACAGTAAATCAAACTTTACGTCGACGTCTGTAGCCCATGTAGAACGTACAACATAATTTACGTAGTTATTAATTTCTTAATGATCAGGACTGATGGCCAGCCAAATTTGATGTATTGTTGGAGCGCAAGATACTTTTAGGCACTGGATTTATGAACCTCTCTGCTGGGAGATAAATGTCTTCCATATTTTACGCTGTCATTTTTTATTCAAGCCAGTAGCATTGTATTTGTGCACATTTCTACAGACAGAATGCTAAAATAATGTCTGAGCTACCTGTCATTTACAGACCTTGACTGCAATGGGGAAGGTGGTTATTCTCATGCTCAGACTTTACCCACCTGACCAATTAGATATAAGAGAACCACACAAGATGGAGTCTGCCTTAAGGAGCAGGTACAAGCCACGACTGCCTCACAGCAGTTGCTAAGCAACAGCATCTATCTGTTATTGAGAAAACTTGTTGCCAGTGAGCAACTATAAATCTATATATTTATATAGAGAGTGAGTGTGCATGCGTCTTGAGCAATTGTGTGAAGAAAAAAGAGATTTCGTTTTTTCACTGAAGGCAATCTGTCCCCTCTAAGAACAGGATCAGAATAATACAACAATGTGTTATTAGTCTGAACTGTGTACTCCCTTCTTTATTTGTCTTTAACATTATTTGGCTTTTTGCTAGGCTTATTGATAGAAAAAGCTTGGGAAATCGCTTGTAGAGTAGGGAAAATGACGCAAGATGGAGTCAAGCTTGTGGTTCATGTTGTGCTTCGCTTGAACGTGTTTAAGTTTTAATGTTTTCCTGACGGTTAGTGCTGGATAATATGTTGAATCCTCTCAAAATATTTTTAATGATACTGCCGCTATAAAAGTAATCAAAATTGTGAATACTGGAATGGTTTTAATGCACTTTTCCCTTGACTCACAACTCATTATAAGAACATTGAAGAACAAGTTTATGGATTTGTAATTGGTCCGAACAATTTGAATCAGTTCAAGCTGTCCATTTTAATAAATTATTTCAAAATATTGATTTAATGATGTTTTATTTATTTATTTATTTATACACACACACACACACACAAATAAATTTACTATATATATATATATTAGTGCTGTCAAATTATTTATCACAGTTAATCACATGCAAAATTAGTAATTTTATGTAATATTTATTTATATGTATGTAGAAATACACACACACATACAGTCTGTGTGTATATACATTTCTATATTTTATTATTATATTTTATATTATAGGTGAATATATTTAATATATAAACAATGTGTTTTTTCTTAATTATATACATGCATGTGTTTGTATTTATATTTGCATAGTAAATATACACAGTAGACACGCTATATTATGTAAATCAAATGTTTATTTTTTATGCAATTATTCTCTATTAATCTTTGACAGCACTAATACATCTAAAAGTTAGTTTGCTTTAGACTATTTGGTGAAATGATGACTCCTTTAACTGTAAATATATATATATATATTCTTTTATCATATTCTGTATATTGCTTAGCTCTAGATATAATATTGTTACAGTATCTATGCAGCATATAATGAGTGAAGGACATTAGTAGCAGGTTGATGCATCATTGATGTTGGCCTGTACATGTGTTGAGTGACCTGATCCTGTGGAGTGAGTGAATGTTCTGTGTTTGTACGAGACAGGTAATATGTACGTATGGAATTTGATATATGTCGAGAACTGCAACATGAGAAAAACAAATGAGTTCAGTGACACCAAGGACATACATCAGAATATAGAGAAAGCTGAAGTTTGGACATGTTTGAAAGGACGCACGCACACTATTCACCAAGATTTATCAACCATTTACTAAATCTGTTGTGTAAGCAATGAATGGACATGCATATACACTATGTCCCATTGTTTAATTTGGATCTGTCCTTGAGGAACTAAAAAGTACTTCCTGTCAAGAAGCAGTGTGATGGCCTCTCTCAGGGATGTTGGACAGGAAATGCAAACCAATGAGTGTAACAGACAGAGATGGAGGATGAATAGGGGCTCATAAATTAAAGTTACACGCCTGGCTCATCTGCTTGCATAAAAGACAGTCTGTCTAACTATGGCCCTTTTTTTCTGTGTATGTAATTAATACATTAAATATTATATCAATCCTGTTGCCCACAGCTGTTTGGTTCAAAGGAAGTTTTGTATCATGGCAGAGTGCCCAGGGCCCAGTGCAGGAGAAAGCCGTGCCAGTTTTGCCAAGGGCTGACTGATCACAGGAAGGAACTGCACTTTGTAATTCAGCAGAGGATAACACTGGAAGTCCTAAGCTCGTGGACCATGCTGTGTTTTCCCTCCTCATGTTTTTTGCTCCCAACCCATCAGATCTTCAAATCAAACTTCAATGGATTTTTTTTTCCACATAAGCACACCATTCTTCTGTTTTTGTTGTTGGTTGTCACTGGGTTTGTCTTCTGACCTGATAGTTGCTTTTGTTTATTGTCACCACCATGTTTGGTTCTCTACGTTCTCCTCAGACAGGATTTTCTCCAAAGAGAGACAGAGAAGAAAAACACTCGGCTTGTCAACTGCAAATGGTTACCTCTGCCACTTGATGAATAGAATAGAGATATTATAAGGAAACATGGTGTCAGTTTGCACTTTTATGCTGATGATACTCAGCTCTATATTTCTTTTCAGCCAGGTGAAACATACCAAATTGAAAAGCGAACGGAATGCATAGCTGATATAAAAAAATTTGATGAAATGTAACTTACTGTTAAATTCTGACAAAACAGATGTGTTAATTATCAGACCTAAAAAACCCACAGGTAATAATAGATCGGAAGAGCGTGGAGGGAAAGAGTG